>CM075967.1:4196049-4431049 GCA_038048745.1 Coluber constrictor foxii | reverse complement strand
AACAAAAGTCATTGATATCTCCTTTTTTTTCTGGGGAACGGATTCAAAATAAAAGGCATTGTCAGCCAGTCAGCTGTAATAGATCAGGCAACAGATGGATTCCAATAAAAAGAATGAGCATAAATATTTCTTAGCCGAGAAGAGATGCAAAGAAAAGAAACGGTTTGTTTGACTAGTCACAGCGGGAAACTTCCAAGGACTTTGAAGCTTAAAAAAAGAGGAGGAGGGGGGGAAGCTCCACTTCCTCACAATGAAATCATAATGGGAGATTTACCAGCTGTATTTCAATAGTTCTGACATTCTGAAGGCTTCTAGTAGATAAAACAAATTAAGAGAATAAATAGAATTTAAAAGTGGAAGAAAACACTAGGCTACGCAGTCAGGCAAATCTTCATTTAAGCTGTAATCCCACGAAGGCGGACATCAAAATAAATTCCCTATTAAAACCGGGGAGCTTTTCCTCTTGAGAAAATGTCATTAGGATTACCCCTGACCCCAATAAGCCAGCCGAAACAATGGCTTCATTCCCACAACGTATATTATCTGGTTATGGAGTTAACAATTCGGACAATACATTGAACCAAAGGCTCGCTCAGCAAATCGGATTTGCGCCGCACGTTCGAACGAAAAAACAAATCAGGTTAACAATGATTCAGATTTTGTTGCTGTCCGCTGGGGGTTTAAATGATGTGGTTAGGAGTGTTGTGTAAACACAACGGGTGACTTTTTAAGTAGGTTCTGACACTGATTTTACTTGAGTCCCAAGCGTTAGAACCATTAAAGATAAAGGTTCCCCTCACACATATGTGCTAGTCATTCCCGACTCTAGGGGGCGGTGCTCATCTCTGTTTCAAAGCCAAAGAGCCAGTGCTGTCTGAAGACATCTCCATGGTCATGTGGCAGGCATGATACAATGCCAAAGGCGTACGGAACACTGTTACCTTCCCACCAAAAGTGGTCCCTATTTTTTCTACTTGCCTTTTTTACGTGCTTTCGAACTGCTAGGTTGGTAGAAGCTGGGACAAGTAACGGGAGCTCACCCCATTACGCATCATTAGGGATTTGAACCGCTGAACTGTTGACCTTTCGATCAACTAGCTCAGTGTCTTAGCCACTGAGCCACCGTATCCCTAACCATTAGAAGGTGGAAAATGATTGTGTTTCTTTTTCCAGCTATTATTAATTAGCCTGACATGTATAGAGTAGAGTAGAGTAGAGTAGAGTAGAGTAGAGTAGAGTAGAGTAGAGTAGAGTAGAGTAGAGTAGAGTAAAATAGAATTTTTTATTGGCCAAATGTGATTGGACACACAAGGAATTTGTCTTTGGTGCATAAGCTCTCAGTGTACATAAAAAGAAAAGATACATTCGTCAAGAATCATAAAGTACAACACTTAATATGCAGTTCTACAGTGAATCACCACAATGGTTGAAATGAAATTGTGTGGTTATTAAATGAATTCAGCTTCCCCCATTGACTTTGCTTGTTGGTAACTCACTGGGAAGGTCTCAAGTCATGTGACCCTGAGACTCTGCGACCGTCATAAATACATGCCAGTTGCCAAGTGCCCAAATTTTCATCACGTGGCCATAGAGGTGCTTCATTGGTTGCATGTGCAGGGACTGGTTCTAAGTCACTTTTTCTAGTGCTGCTAAAACTTGAAATGGTTGTTAGTGAATGATTGTAAATTGAGCACTACCTATACACAGAGTCTCAAAATACATATGCACAAAGGACCATGAATCGCTACAGTCAAGACTGATAACTTTGTTGTGGTCCACCAGCAGCCTGCAGAGCTGGTAGCAGAGTCAGACAGTGATGAGGTTGAGGAAGAACATGGGCCATTCCTGGAGGCTGGGGAAGGCTCGGAGAGGGCTCTTCATCAGAGGCAGAGAAGCGGCCAGGACCATAAGGGAGTGAAGTGCGGACTCCAGAGCCTCCAGAGACTGATAGGAGTGAGGCAGAGGAACAGGAGGAGCCTGTTCCTAATGCACACATGAGAAGAGCTGCCAGAAGGCAAGAGCAGCTCAAGCAAAGAGAACAACTCGGGATTAGGACCAAGAGATGATTGGCCCCTCCCATAAGATTTAAAACAGACCAGCAACGGCGTTTGGGCTTTGCCGGAAAACAACCTTGGTATCTTTGTCTTCTTCTTCATCTACATCTTGCATTTATTTTTATATCTGGGACTTCTGAACGTTTGTCAAGAAAGGCCTTTGGCAGTTTGCCTAATTGGACCAAGGTTTGCGATAGGACTGAGGAATTTGTGTTGGGAGGAATTTGCTTTAATTTAGTTGAAAGACGCTGGGAATGAAGTCATTCTCAGCTGTTCGAATATTTTTTTTTTTTTTCACTGACTGATTTTCCTACTACTTACTTGGGCCTAGGTCACAACAAACTTCACAGGAACCAAATCAAGAGACCTAGATGTACAATTGCAGTAAGAACGGTGATTACCATAACAGCAGGAATATTTTGACTTGAAAATGAAAACTCTAGCTTTGTCCTATGTTGGTGACGCAGCGATTAAAATGCAGTATTGCAGGCTAATTCTGCCAATTGCCAGGAGTTCAATCCTGCTGGCTCAAGGTTGACTCAGCCTTCCATCCATTGGTAAAATGAGGACCCAGATTGTTGGGGGCAAGATGCTGACTCTGTAAACACTTAGAGAGGGCTGTAAACACTGGTGGGATTCAGCCAGTTTGCACCTATTCCTGGAGAACCAGTTGTTAACTTTCTAAGCAGCTAGGAGAACCAGTTGTTAGAAGAAAACTTATTTTGTTTTTCCCACTTTACAGGGCTAATCCTGTAAGGAAGGCAGGAAGGAAACATTCTGATGTTGTTTCTAGCCTAAACTTTATTGCCCTGCTTACAGAAACTGCCTCTCTGGTTAACCCTTATTACATTGTAATAGCTAAGTTAAAGCGCCATTGACATGAGTGACATTGAGTTGACCATGCCCACACGGTCACATGACCACTGAGACACGCCTATCCAGCTGGTCATTAGGGCAGAGAACCAGTTGTTAAATTATTAGAATCCCACCACTGGCTGTAAAGCACTGTGAAGCAGTATATAAGTCTGAATAGAATAGAAAATAGAATAGAATAGAATAGAGTAGAGTAGAATAGAATAGAATAGAATAGAATAGAATAGAATAGAATAGAATAGAATAGAATAGAATAGAATAGAATAGAATAGAACAGAACAGAACAGAACAGAACAGAACAGAACAGAACAGAACAGAACAGAATTCTTTTATTGGCCAAGTGTGATTGGACACACAAGGAATTTGTCTTTGGTGCATCTGCTCTCAGTGTACATAAAAGAAAAGATACGTTCATCAAGAATCATAAGGTACAACACTTAATGATAGTCATAAGGTACAAATAAGCAATCAGGAAACAATCAATATCAATATAAATAGTAAGGAGACAAGCAACAAAATTACAGTCATAAGTGGAAGGAGATGGGCGATGGGAATGATGAGAAGATTAATAGTAGTGCAGATTTAGTAAACAGTTTGATAGTATTGAGGGAATTATTTGTTTAGCAGAGTGATGGAGTTCGGGAAAAAAAATGTTGTGACTAGTTGTTCTATTATGCAGTGCTCTATAGCATCGTTTTGAGAGTAGGAGTTGAAACAATTTATGTCCAGGATGCGAGAAGTCTGTAGATATTTTCATAGCCCTCTTTTTGACTCTGTGCAGTATACAGGTCCTCAATGGAAGGCAGGTTGGTAGCCATTGTTTTTTCTGCAGTTCTAATTATCCTCTGAAGTCTGTGTCTGTCTTGTTGGTACTATTGCTATATTCCTTCCTTCCTTCCTTCCTTCCTTCCTTCCTTCCTTCCTTCCTTCCTTCCTTCCTTCCTTCCTTCCTTCCTTCCTTCCTTCCTTCCTTCCTTCCTTCCTTCCTTCCCCCCCTCCCTCCCTCCCTCCCTCCCTCACTCAGTGTTAAAATGCAGTATTGCAGGCAAACTCTGCCTACAGCCTGGAGTTTGATCCTGATGTGGCTCAAGGTTGTCTCCGCCTTCCATCCTTCCGAGGTCGGTAAAATGAGGACTCAGATTGTTGGGTGGGGGGGGGGCAAGATATGCTGACCTTGTGAAAACTGTTTAGAGAGGGCAAAAGTGTAAAGCAGTATGAAGTCTACGTGCTATTGCTATTTGTGTTTTTTTTCTGCATTCCCTCTCAGCTGGAGCATCTCTAAAAATTCACTCTCGAAACCTTCCGTGAGATATAGGTTATCCAAAACAAGAGCTCATTGAAGAAGTTACAGTTCAGTGGCACTAATAACCACCAGATAATTGTTGCCATCCAATTTCATCACTGGAAGATTACATCCTAATATTGTTGCCGCACAAAGAAATGATAATATCCTGTATGGCTCTTTATGTTGATCTCCATATCTAAAAAGCGTGCTAGACCACTTTTGGGGTGATACAAGATATTTTCCAAAAAATAACCCCAACCACCATCAAACAATTAGGGGTACTCACAGGGTCTATCTCACTATGGACTATTAGTAATCCTTCAGTGAGCACTTAAGCTTCTCCTCCATTACATTTACGCTGCTTTCATTATTAGTGTTGTTTAATGTCTGTATTTACGATTCACATTTGGACGGAGGGCAATCGCAGAGTGCCATGTGAAACGAATGACCCTTCATTTTAAGATGTCACTCGAAGCAACAAGTTCTTGCAGTGTTAATTTTTTATTACCAGGAGGCAGCTGTAAATTGGCTTTGAATTGCTGTAGGGATTGTAATTAAATAGTTAGTCTTTTCCCTCTGAAAAAAAAAAGAAAAAGAAAAAAGAAGCAGCAATCTTTCCTTTTGCTAATCTCGAATCAGCCGCTGTCAACCTCGGCGACGGTAGTGTAAAGATTTATAGACCTTCCAGGTGAGTATTGACCATTGAGAAGCTGCCTTAATGTTCACCTTGAAGGACAATAAATTGTGCTATCGATTAAAGCTGAGTGCCAATGGCTATATCGTTGTAAACATTTTAATAAAATTATCTCCATAAAATATGCGGCTTCTGAGGCAGACGCACAGCTCCCATTTTGGATAGGAGAGAGATACAATCCGGAATGTTTTAAGGAAGTATGGATGTCAGGTAGGGTTATTGTAGATTTGGATAACGTCAAAAGTTGAAGCATCTCTTTGCATCTCTTCATGTAGCCCTTTGTCTAGATTCTTGGAGAAATGTTCCGATGAGCAGAAGAGACCTATAACATTATCATCATTTAATGACCCCATAATCCTTTGCGGGATGGAGTCTGGGCAACTGAATGGAGCTAGCAGAGTGTTTTAATGGCCGGATGCCCTTCCTGTCGCCAATACGGAGCTTTGTTCAGCAGATATATTCTCATTGTGCCCAGAGAGAGAAATATCTGTCAGCATTCCAAAAAACCCCAACTCCAATTAAAAACTCCAAGGCAGGCATTTTCTCAAAGTTCCATTTATGAGAGTAGATATACTGACACATCTGGAAAAACCTGTATCAGAGAGTTCCAGGTTTTCCCTCAGTAAATCAAACCCCCCCAAACCATCCCCTCACTCATCAGTCGATCACATGCTCCAGTCACCATCCGTCCCATCTCAAGACATCACTTCAACCAGTCTTTCTCCAGATGCAGGATGGTCCTGACCTTGACCAAAAGGAAGAATGCTATTTCATCTCACGACATTCCCTCTACTAAATCCCCCCCCCCTCCTAATTTCCCACACGTGAGAAGGTGGCAGCATCGAAGCTTTGGGGGCTAATATGGCTTCCAAAGCTGACAATATCTGCCTCTACCTACCTAGGATCGAACTCACAGCCTCCTGATTGTGAGAGGAGAGCTCCACTTCTAAGGCTGTTTTTCCATGTCTCTCTGTTCTGTATCTCTCACAATTTCAGATAATCATTTTTCACGAAACTAGAAGAAGTCGTGGAGGATAAGACCATGTAGGTCCTGCTCCACCTGTAGAGCCTTGAGAGGCGAAGACATAGAGCTTCCCGAATTCAGAGAAGTTCACCTGGGCTCGCTGTAGCTTTTGCTCTAATTAGCCAGCATGGACAGGTGTTGTCACAGCAAGAGGTTGAAACCACCTGGGGTCTCGTGAAGAATTACTCAACTATAGATCTTGCTCTTTGGAAAAGTCTGACAGTTTTCTTTAGAGGGCCTTGTTACAAGAAGCTGGGAAGATGCCTGTGGGGCGAGAACTTCTCTGGTTCTTATGTATAGGAGATGAGAAAGAAAGATTCTAGTGATTTTTCAACAATACAGATGAGGGTTCCTCCATGTTTTATGAGATATGAATCATGATCACCACTCCCCAAAGTAGCTCATTATTTCGCCCTCATTACTTCTTGTTTGGATCAAGAGTTGTTGTTGTTTTTTTAACACATAGACTTTATAAATCTCCTGCATTAAATCCAGGAGATCCTGTGTGTGCCAAGATTGTAGCTGTAGCACACAGCTATAACCATATATATATTTGGAATATCTGCTTGTCTCCTTCTTCTTCTTCTGACAGGTGACGTTCCCATCAAGCAGATGCCTTGGGAAGTTTCAGGGTCCTCCAGCTTAAATATGACAATCCCTTTATTGTATCAACTCTACCTTATCCCCATTGCTCCATAGGAAACAGAGCTTTTGTTATTTATACCTTTCTCTTTCAGTTCCTTTCCCGCTGCCACTTCCTCTCCCCAACCTTTGGAGAGGACACAAAGAACCAAATGAGTTGTCAGTGCTATTAACGAACTTGGCTGGGTTCCTTTGAGTGCATCGATAATTTTATCCTCATACTTGCCTCATTATCCTTTCTTGATTTCGGCACACCTGGGTCACTTAGCTGGAAGTGCCGAAGAAGGGATTGAGGCATGCAAATTATGTGTTTTGTTTGCAAAAAAACACTTTTTTTGGGTTCCGAAGCACGTGTGCACATGGGAAATGTAATCAAAAGTTTGGTTTTAATTTAATTTAAAAGCTGCCCATTCCTCAATGCATCAAAGACAATGATAAAAATAAAAGTCCCCATTATACCATCAATCTATGGAAAGTGGCTATCAAAGAGTCTCTTTTTTGAAGGAAGCAACAGCTGTTGGTTAGTTAGCTTTACATATACACAGGCAGTTAGATATTTATAGTGCAGCCCTACATATCTCTATTCAGAAGTTATATTAAATTCAGTGGAATGTAGTCTCTGGCAAAAATATACAGAGAATTGCAGCCGGGGTCTGGGTGTATAATTGAAGAAAATATATAGAGGGCAATTAAGATTTTTTTCTCCCCCCCCCCCCCCCCCCCTGAAATTGGTCGTAATAACTAGGTTGCTTCTCAAAAAGAGAAAAAAACAAAGTGAAAAAATGTGAAACTTTCCATTTTGTTAAAAATGAGGATATTAAATATGAGCGTTGGTGTTTTTTCCAGCTTCATGTTAAGTTATATTTGAATCTTTTGCTAGTTGCCCAAGTCCTCATAAAACATCTCTATTTTGACTTGTCCATTTTTTCTCCATTTAGTGTTATTGTTATTGCTTTATTGTTAGTCACCTTTCAAGAAACAAATTTGCCGAGGTCTGTACATTAGCTGCTTGTTGGTGGGCAGATATGAGTTTGCATTGAGGAGAGGAAGTTGGTATTAAATCCTATTTTCATGGGGTTACTCATTCAGAAATTCCACATTTCTGTTCCACAGACATACTGATTACAAACCCATTGAAGAGTTTGGAAATGGTAGCACAGGTTGGGAGAGTCTGTCAGAAAATCATATTGGTTAGGAGTAAGACTATAATAAACATCATTGTTATTGGGTTGTTGTTGTTGTTAGTTGCAAAGTCATGTCTGACCTATTGCAACCCATGGACAACATTCCTCCAGGCCTTCCTGCCCGCTACCATCCTCTGGAGTCCATTTAAGCTCATGTCAACTGCTTCAGTGATTCCATCCAGCCACCTCATTCTCTATCGTCCCGTTCTTCTTTTGCCCTCAATCATTCCCAGCATTAGACTCTTCTCCAGTGAGTCCTTCCTTCTCATTAGTTGGCTAAAACATTTGAGTTTCATCTTCAGGATCTGGCCTTCTAAAGAGCAGTCAGGGTCGATCTCCTCTAGAACTGACCAGTTTGATCATCTTGCAGTCCAAGGGAGTCTTCTCACCAGGGTTCAATTCTTTGGTGCTCAGCTTTCCTTATGGTCCAACTTTCACAGCCATACATTGCAACTGGGAAAACCATAGCCTTAACTATACACACTTTTGTTGGCAGGATGGTGTCTCTGCTTTTTAGTATGCTATATTCTTGGGTAATGCCTGATAAAATCTGGAAATTACTCTCTTACAAAACAATGTCTGGTTGGCAAATATCTTAATTAGGTTCCCACCAGCACGTTGTTCAACAGAAGACAATATACGTATTTTAGGATTGAACGGTGTGAGTTTTTGGTGGTCTCTGAGCTCGGTTGTTGATTTCCAGTATTTCATTACCCAACTAGGTAACATCATCAATGCTAGTGAGTGTAGGGCTTGCTCCCTGTTTATATACAGGTTGACTAGATTGCCTGCTAGCGATGCCATTTTACTCCTTGGTAGATCCTTGTTTACGGTATTGTTTTCTGCTTGATTGTTTGTCTGGTATTAATCCCTGCTTATCTGAGTGCTGGTTGCAGGAGATGATGATTTGGAGGGTTATCGTAATCAAGGCTTATTATAATCAAGGATGGGCCAAGCTTGTGTCTTTTGCTGCAGAGGTTTGCTTTGGCGAAATGAAGACTCTAAATAGGATCCATGGCATTTACACGCATTATCAAAGGAAGTCTTTTGGTGGTAGCACAGTTCCCTCAAGAAGATTCTTACGGTACGGAGGAGAGCAATAGCAACGCTTTTTAAAATTTTTCTATCTGCATTGCTGACGCTCCAGACCTTCCCTTTGGCTTCTCCACCTGACAGCAGAAATAATCATCTGCTGTCTTGGAGCCTGAGCTCTTCTCACCAGCTGCTGGTAGACCTTTGCCAGCGTACAGCTGCTTCCCTCCCAAAATCATCTGAAGAGTCCAAGTCCTTGGTGCAGGCCATTAAAACTAGAAACAAAGGCAGCCACGGGCGAAAGATGGAAGTCTGACCTTACTGCAGAAACTAGAAAAGCAATCAACTTCCTGGAGATACTTCCCAATTCTCTGTGCAGACCCACGAGGAGAAGGGAAGGGAAGTTTGAAATGACCTTTCTAGAATTCTAAACAAGCTGGTACTTCTGTTTGGTCTCCACGATGTAAAAAAAGATGTGGACGCTCTAGAAAGAGTACCAAGAAGAGCAACAAAGATGATTAGGGGTGTGCAGGATAAAAACTATAAAGAATAGTTGCTGGAATTGGGTATGTCTCACAAAAGCCTCACAAATGGGCACAAAAAGCCTCAAAAACATCCCCCCAAACCCCTCAAAAACGGGCCTCAAAAAGCCACAAAAATGAGCCATGAAAAGCCTCAAAAATGGGCCACAAAAGCCCTCAAAAATGGGCCAAAAAAAGCCCTGGAAACAGGCCGAAAAAAGACTGGAAAAGGGCCAAAAAAAATGGTAGGCCAAAAACTTTTTTTGTTGTTGTTTTCCTCTTCTACATGTAGGTGTGTCTTATAGTCTGAAAAATACGGTATCTGTATTGTGACGAAGGATAATTTAGGGATTTATTTCCAAGGATCTCTGAGAAACTAGAAGCAAAATGGGAAGTTTGTGGGTTTCTTTAAAAGGAAACTGAAAAGAGAAATTACAGATTGATGCAGAAATGAAATGGAAAGTATGCATATCTGTATGTGATAAAGATCCAGAAATGGAATTATTTGTCCATCTCTAGCTGTCGGCTGGGAGTCTGGTAAATTAGCACAGCTGAGTAAACCAACTCCCTAATCTTACACCCCTCTGTTTCTGCTTTAAAAAAAATGCTTTTGTTTGTTACTTTGAAAAGCTGCTTTTAATTAGTTACGGTCTGGGTGAGTTACAGAATTAATTCCCAGGAGCTGCAAAGGTTTTTTTTTTTCCCCTAGCATTATCTCAAGGGACTGCATAGTATGAAAAAGAAAGAAATAATAATAATAATAATGCCTCTTTTTCTTTCTTTTCTTTTTTTTGGCAAACCAGTATCAATACTTTTGAAGAGGGCAGCATATATATTTTAGTATATGCTATGGAAAAAAAAAAGGCTGCTTGTGAAATCTATCTAACTCTCTCATGTTTCCTGAATTGATTTAGCACCTCGAACTTGCTGGATCCAGCTAATTATCCTTCCTCTTCCTTCCCCGCCTGGACCGTTTCAAAAAGTCCCAGTGGAAAAAGAATAAGAATCTAGATGAGTGGATGGATGGAGGGATGGATGGATGGAGAGAAGGAGGGAGGGACAGGGAGGGAGCGGGGAGAGAGAGTGAGAAAGATAGATAGATGAAAGGCAGGGAAAGAAAGGGAGAAAGATGAAAGATGAGATATAGATAGATAGATTAGGTAGATTAGATAGATAGATAGATAGATAGATAGATAGATAGATAGATAGATAGATAGATAGATAGATAGATAGATAGATAGATAGATAGAGACAGACAGACAGACAGACAGACAGATATTCAGCCATTATTATTTATAGAAATAACTGAAAGAGACAAACATATCCAACACACCTTTCTCCTCCTATTTTCTCCACAGCAACAGCCCTCTGAGGTATAAATGGGGGGGGGGAGGAGGAGGAGAAGGAGAAGGAGAAGGAGAAGAGGAGGAGGAGGAGGGTGGTTAGAGATGAAGAGAGAGGGAGAGAGAGAGATATTCCCATGTGCTTCCTCAATCTAGGGGCTTCTACCAGAGACCTGCATGTTTGGGTTGCTGCACAGGATCACTTTTGGACAGAACACTCTGATGTTGTTCTGGGATCTATTGAAGCCTTTCTCCTAGCTTAGGAGTCACTGCCACAAGTGCTTGTATCCCCACAGGAACCTCTTTGGCCTTTACTTTCTAATTCCTCCTTCAGGCCCTGGTACTTCTCCAGCTTTTCATACTACTTGTTCCTGATGTTGCTGCCATTTGGCACCACCACATCTCTCACCATCACTGTCTTCTGGTCCTTGTCTATTAGGTACCGTAGTGTCTGCCTGATTGGACAGTATCTGTCTGTTTATTTGGATATGGGGGTCCCACAGGATCTTACCCAGTGATCTTCTGTGGAATCTCCCAGCTAGACTTGGGAGTGTCTAGCCCATACACTGTGCAGATGTTCCTATACAGAATGGCTACTGCTTGGTCGTACCATTCACTGTGTGACACATAGATTCACAGAGATAGACAGAGAGAGAGAGAGAGAAAGAGAGACAGAGAGAGAGGGAGAAACAGAGAGAGAGAAAGAGGGAGGGAGAGAGGGAGAGGGAGACAAAGACAGAGACACAGAGAGAGACAGGGAGAGGGAGAGGGAAAAGAAGGGAGGGAGAGAGACAGAGAGAGGCAGAGAGAGAGACAGAGATAGGGACAGAGACAGTGGGAGACAGACACAGAGAGACAGAGAGACAGAGACACAGAGAGAGAGAGGGAGAGGGAGAGGGAGAGGAAGGGAGGGAGGGAGAGAGACAGAGACAGAGACAAGGAGAGGGAGGGAGAGAGAGAGAGAGACAGGGAGAGGAAGAGACAGAGACAGTGGGAGACAGACAGAGAGAGACAGAGACACAGAGAGGGAGAGGGAGAGGGAGAGGAAGGGAGGGAGAGAGACAGAGAGAGACAGAGATAGAGACAGGGAGAGGGAGAGACAGTGGGAGACAGACACAGAGAGACAGAGACACAGAGAGGGAGAGGGAGAGGAAGGGAGGGAGAGAGAGAGAGACAGAGACAGAGACAAGGAGAGGGAGGAAGAGAGAGAGACAGGGAGAGGGAGAGACAGAGACAGTGGGAGACAGAGAGAGAGAAACAGAGACACAGAGAGGGAGAGGGAGAGGAAGGGAGGGAGACAGAGACAGAGACAGAGACAAGGAGAGGGAGGGAGGGAGAGAGAGGGAGGGAAGGTAGAGGAAAGGTGGAACAGAACATGCTTTGAATAGCAACTTCCCTGGAATGCCTTCTGATGATTGTTCTCATGAAGAATGAAAGTTTACTCTATCGAAAGTTATGACATGGAAAAGTCCAAACCTGTGGTCGTTCAAGGTTTATATGATGCCCCTGGGAAAAGCTCTGACTTATGCTGCAGTGAGAGGTCATCAAAATCCTGATGACTTAAGGACATTTTGCAGAAATGTTGATGGCTTGCTTCTTCAGAGGAGTTTTCTGATTCTCCTTCTGTCATGCATGCACATATTATTTTCAAAGGTGCTGGCAATGCATACTCAAAATTCCCTTCAGTCAGGCTGGCTGAGAATTCTAACGCATTTATAGAAAATTAAATTATGGAAATCTTAGTCAGTTAATCATAGATTTTATCTGATTACTTGATTCATTATTTGATTAAAGTTGCAATCTTCTGTCCTATTAATAAGGAGCAAACCCAACAGAGTTCATCCATATAGGAATCGACTCGTATTGGGTAACGTTCTAAATTGTCGCTAATTTCTGTGGTTGCCTGAACACTCACCAAATAATTGCTCCTATAATATTACATTTCAGCAAAATCCCCCTCCCTCCGAAGAAAGTATAAAAAAATATTAAAAGCTGGCAGAGGGAACCTGTGATCAGTGTAGTATTTCTGTTTCTGCCTAATATCCTTAATATTTAAAATAGCAGTTTATATTGTAGTTAATTAGGGAATATGCAATAATAAATAATATGATATATCTGGTTCTTTGGATTTGATTTTAATTTTCAGTATGCCAGTGTAAAGAGCATTAATCAGGCAGTAATTAAATCTGTAGCATTATAGTGTTGTGTAAAGCAACGCCTTACATAAAAATCACCACTCAGTGTTTATTTATAAATGTGTATAATTTTTAAAAGACGGGATTCGCAAGCGCTCCTATTAAGACTTTTATCCTCCAAGAATTTCAAAAGCATCTGTTGATGTTTCCATGCATGAGAGGAACAAAATGAAGTGGAAGAAACATTTGAGCTCTGTCAAGGATGCTGCACCTCCTTTCCAGAGAGAAGGAAGAGAGGCAGGTAGTCCTGGCTGAATGGCTGACCGTTTAGTGACTGTTCCAATTTAGTACGTCCCCTTATGACCTGGTTCAGGAGTTTCAACAGCAGCTTTGTCATCACTACCCTATGGTCAGCGGTGGGATTCACATTATGTTACTACCGGTTCGCCCTGCATATGCATGCTCATTCGTTTGCTTACACGCACGGCTTCCACATATGCACCCAGCCTCGAAAACGTGCCTAAATAGGATGCCATAGAGCCAGAGTGTGCAGGTCAGTGAGCCTACCCACAATTTCTGCTACCGGTTTGGGCAAATCAGTCCGAACTGGCTAAATACCATCTCTGCCCATGATCACCGAGCTAGCTGTTCCCTATCACTTTTCACATCCGGGAAGATGTTAGATTAGCACTAGTATTGATGATGTTACCTATTTGGGTAAACCGGCTGAATATCACCTCTGCCCACGATCACCGAGCTGGCTGTTACCTATCTCTTTTCACCTCTGGGAAGATGTTAGATTAGAACTAGCACTAGAATTGATGATGTTACCTATCTGGGTGATGAAACGTCTGCAGAAACCCACCAAAGACCCCTGATCTCAGACCTGAGTTATAAATAATCTCCTTTATTGCTAGATTTTTGTTTTTCTTATTTCAGTCTTGCATTTGTACAGACAGATGTTCCTGTAAGCTTCAACTGATATCATTTTCTTCTTGTTTGGCTTTCTGCTTCTTGCAGAATTCCGTTCTTCCATTCTTACTTACGACCACAATTTCTGAGCCCCAAATTGAATGTTGCTAAGTGGGACACTTGTTAAGTGTGCTTTGCCCCCTTTTACGACCTTTCTTTCCATCGTTGTTAAGAGAATCACTGCCATTGTTAAATTCGTATCATGGTTGTGAAATGAATCCGGTTTACCCATTTGATTTTGTTTGTCCGAAGGTTGCAAAATAGATTCTATCAATGATTAGAAACACAAGGTAGAAGTTGGAAAGCAAAAGAATCAGGTTAGGTCGACATGGAAAGAGATACGATGTAGGTTATTAGAATGATAAATAAATTGAATAGGATGGTCAAAAATAAATGTACAGCAGTAGCACTGCCTAAAATAGTATATATGTTATCTGTTTTTACCTTTGTTTCATGGCAAGTGGCATGCCAGGACAATTACACTGTATTCAATATATTTGTATGTAAACAATAACTATATATATATATATATTAAAAAAGAATAACTGTTGGAAGGGACCTTGGAGGTCTTCTAGTCCAACCCCATGCTCAGGCAGGAAACCCTACACCACTTTATCCAAGTGGTTATCTTCTTAAAAACTTGCAGTGTTGGAGCATTTGCAACTTCTGGAGGCAAGTTGTTCCACCGATTAATTGTTCTAACTGTCAGGAGATACTTCCTTAGTTCTAGGCTGCTTCTCTCCTGGATTAGTTTCTATCCATTGTTTCCTGTCTTACCCTCAAGTGTTTTGGAGAATAGCTTGACTCCCTCTTCTTTGTGGCAGCCCTTGAGAGAGTGGTACACAGCTATCATGTGTCCCCTAGTCTTTCTTTTCATTAAACTAGACTAAACTAAATAAATGCTTGTTCCAGGCTGGACAGTTCCCAGCAGTCATAACCTCTGCTGTGACCTATTGCATTTTCCTGAAACACGGGACTATGTTTACAGACCGTTTACTTAGCCTCTGGCACGGTTCTCGGAGTCCAGTCTATTGTTTATGGCATTCCTAGTGGCTACTAATATGCGAGATTAGCCCCCAAGTCTCTCGACTTGGGTTCCCATTATAAATAGGCGAAAACAGTCAGCCTAGTCCTTTAGCAATTATCTTCCATCGGCACATTCCTCCATGAACACATAAAATGGCCGGTAGCCTCCAGTAGAGGATGCTGCAGAAAGAAAGAAAAAAAAAAGACTGTGTTAAATCTCATTTTATAGGGGCAAAGAGGTGCTGGGAAAAGATAATAATGTATTCCAGAGACTGAAACTTAACAAAATAAATGCTTGGCTTAAAAGTGGATGCATGTTTTTATTTGGTACCCCGACGTGCTCTTAAAACCGTCTCCACTGGATGGAGGTTTTAAAAGCTTTCGCTTTAGATTATATTTACTGATGGGATGTAGAGCGAATGTGGCTTTGCTTTAAATAGCAACTTCTTAAGAGTCCATAAGGAAATATCTTCTCTCCCCCCCCATATGTATGTACTCCCCCCACTCAAGAGTGAAATCCAGCAGGTTCTGACAGGTTCTGGAGAACCGGTAGCGGAAATTTTGAGTAGTTCGGAGAACCAGCAAATACCACCTCTGGCTGACCCCAGAGTGGGATAGGAATGGAGATTTTGCAATATCCTTCCCCCAGGAGTGGGGTGGGAATGGAGAGTTTGCAATATCCTTCTCCTGCCATGCCCACCAAGCCACACCCACCAAGCCACACCACACCCACAGAACCGGTAGTGAAAAAAATTGGATTTTTGGAGAATGCCAAGCAAAATTTTCACTGATTTAAAGAAAGATAAAGGTATCTCTATTCCAGATCATCCGTTTCACCCTTTAAGTCAGGCGCTTTCAACCTTGGCAACTTTAAGACAATATCCATGCATGCCAAGTGCCAATAACCACCAGCAAACCCCTTTAAAGAGGATTACAAGTGGGAGAGTGGCAAACGTGTGGTTTTTTTTGGGAAGATCTTGCCCTTTTCTCTTTGGATTCTGCGCACAGCATCTTTCATCTAAATATGTTTCATCCTAAACTATAGGAAGAGAAGCAGGGAGCGTGTGTGTGTGGGGGGGGAGAGAGAGATATCCTCCTGTTGTAGTTTAGCAATAATGCAGGAAATTCTACCATAGAGCATCAGTGAAAAGAGTCCCCATTTCCTCTGGTAACTGTATTTTTCCCCCCTTTTACATATGATGCTGCCTATGTTGAAAGCAACAGTAGCAGAAGAAAAGAGGAAAATCTGTTTGGAAGGGTCTCCATCATTTTACATCCTTCATCAAGGAATGTGAAATGAAAATAGCAGTATTTCCTTCCTTCCTTCCTTCCTTCCTTCCTTCCTTCCTTCCTTCCTTCCTTCCTTCCTTCCTTCCTTCCTTCCTTCCTTCCCTCCCTCCCTCCCTCCCTCCCTCCCTCCCTCCCTCCCTCCCAGCTTTCTTCTTTCCTTCCCACTTCCTCCTCCTTCTTGCTTTTTCCTATCTTTTTCCTTCCTTCCTTTCTCCTCCTCCTCCCTCCCTTCCTTCCCTCCCTCCCTCCCAGCTTCCTTCCTACCTTCCCCCTCCCTTCTCCTTCCTGCTTCCTCTTGTCTTCCTCCTTCCCTCCTTTCCTCCTTCCCTCCCAGGTTTCTTCCTACCTCCCCCCTTTCCTCCTTCCTGCTTCCTCCTGTCTCCTTCCCTCCTTCCTTCCCTCCCTCCCTCCCAGCTTCCTTCTTTCTTTCCTCCTCCATTCTCCTTCCTGCTTCCTCCTGTCTCCTTTCCCCCTTCCTTCCTTCCTCCCTTCCTTCCTTCCTTCCTTCCTTCCTTCCTTCCTTCCTTCCTTCCTTCCTTCCTTCCTCACACACACACACACACATACACACACAGAGGGGGGGGAGAGGGAGAGAGAACACTTTTGGGAAAACGCAGCAAAGCAGCTTTTGGGTCTATAGAGTGGGGGTGAGCAATTTAAAAAAAAAAGCCGATATCAGACATTTTCTCATTAAAAAGCCTTCTGAGAAATGTAGGCTGACTCTGAAAGTAATTAAAGAAGGCACTCAATTAGATTATATGGGAACAGAGAGAAAACGGAGGATCTGATGGTTAGTTTATCCTAAAGCCAAAAACATGATTGGTTGAGAATCCTGACGCGGGTTATCTAGTCGGAGTAGGGATTAGTGTGATTTGCAATCCCCATGTCCTACAAAAGGTATTGAAAGAGGAAGAGAAGCGTATGTTTTCGCCCTGCAGAGCTGTTAAAGCAGGACTCTCCGATCTTAGCAACGTTAAGACTTGTGGACTTCAACACCCAGAATTCCCAAGCGAGCCAGCATAGATGGCTGGGGAATTCTGGGAGCTGTAGTCCACAAGTTTTAAAGTTGCCAAGGTTGAAAGCTCCTGACTTAAAGGGTGAAACGGATGGTCTGGAATAGAGATACCTTTATCTTTCCTTAAATCAGTGGAAATTTTGCTTGGCATTCTCCAAAAAAAAAAACATGTTCTACTTACCTTGACTCACTACTCTGCAGTTCTTTGTTATCATCCAGGTATTTTGAGTGAATGAGAAGTGAATGAAGCTGCCTTGGTCATATGGTGCCTTCCCAACTATGTATAACACTTGGCGTGTCATCCGGTGAAGAGCATATTCCCATAATGGCCTCCATCCACCCAAAAGAAATTTGATTTTTATTTTATTTTCTGTTAATTAGGAAGTGAGGAAACCATCCTTCCCTTCCCCAATCCTTCCAAAAGAGAAATGAAAATTCTACATGGACATTCTGGAGGCTGTTCACTCACATTTATTTTATCAGCAGAGTCCATGTGTTGCCGAGAAGTTGATCGTAGGTCAAATCTAAAGGGATGATCATCATCATCATCATCATCCTTCTCCTTCTCCTTCTCCTTCTCCTTCTCCTTCTCCTTCTCCTTCTCCTTCTCCTTCTCCTTCTCCTTCTCCTTCTCCTTCTCCTCCTCCCCTCCTCCTCTTCCTCTTCCTCTTCCTCTTCCTCCTCTTCTCCTCCTCCTCCTCCTCCCCTCCTACTCCTCCCTTCCTCCTCCTCCTCCTCCTCTTCTTCCTTTTCTTCTTCTTCTTCCTCCTCCTCCACCTCCTTCTCTGTCTTTCATCAACATATTCACAGCACCTTGTGGAATATAAAACTGCCTATATTTTTTTCCCCTCTCCTCATCTGTCTTCCTTGAAAATTACTGACTGGGGGATAACACCTTTGCCAGTTTCCTTCCACTTAAATCCGGAACTGATGAGCTCAGCATTTCTTTCCTGCTGAAATGGTCCACAAAGAATTCCAGAAATGAAACTTGGAAAAGAATAGATGTTCAGAGCTCATCACAATAGATGTAGCTTGCCTAACAAGGCATCATGGCAGTTTGATTCTTTTCAAAGGTCTAGGATTATATTATATTATTATATTATATTATATTATATTATATTATATTATATTATATTATATTATATTATATTATATTATATTATATTATATTATATTATATTATATTATATTATATTATATTATATTATTATTATATTTAATATTTATATATAAATATATAGAGTAATATTGTACTGCAAACTAGGACATACAAAACCTTTGCTAGACCAATTCTCGAATACAGCTCATCTGTCTGGAACCCGCACTACATATTGGACATTAATACAATTGAGAGAGTCCAGAGATATTTCACGAGAAGAGTCCTCCGCTCCTCTCTTCACAACAGAATCCCTTATGCCCACCAGGCTTGAAATTTTGGGATTACACAATTTAGAACTACACCGCCTTCGGTCCGACCTAAGCGTAGTACACAAAATTATCTGCTACAACATCCTACCCGTCAATGACTACTTCAGCTTCAACTGCAATAATACACGAGCACACAATAGATAAAAAAATTAAGGTAAACCACTGCGAACTCGATCACAGAAAATATGACTTCAGCAACAGAGTGGTCAGTGCCTGGAATGTACTACCTGACTCTGTGGCTTCTTCCCCAAACCCCCATAACTTTAACGTTAGACTGTCACGTTGTCGCTGTGAAAAACAGTCACAGGACACTTTTTTCAGCCCTGTTGTAACATTAGATTGTCTCTAAATGAATTTCCGTAAGAAGAAAACTACAAGTTTTGCTAAGTTGCATTAACAGAGGGATACAATCAAGATCAATACCACTCTATAAAGCCTTAGTGCGACCACACCTAGAATCCTGCATCCAGTTTTGGTCACCACACTATAAAAAAGATGTTGAGATTCTAGAAAAAGTGCAGAGGAGAGCAACCAGGATGATTAGGGGACTGAAGGCTCAAACATACCATGAATGGTTACAGGATCTGGGCGTGGCTAGTCTAGTGAAGAGGAGGACCAGGGAGACATGATAGCAGTCTTCCAATATTTGAGGGGCTGCCACAGAGAGGAGGGGATCAAGCTATTTTCCAAAGCACCTGAAGGCTTTGAACACAAGGAATAATGGATGGAAACTGACCCAGGAGAGATTCAACCTGGAAATGAGAAATTTTCTGACAGTGAGAACAATCATCCAATGGAGCAGAAGTTGCCTTCAGAAGTTGTGGAAGCTTCATCACTGGAAGCTTTCAAGAAAAGACTGGACAGCCATCTATCAGAAATGGTGTAGGGTCTCCTGCTTGGGTGGGGGGGTTGGACTAGATGATGCACAAGGTCCTTTCCAACTCTATTAATCTGTTTATTGTTATTAGTTGCGAAATCATGTCCAACCCATCGCAACCCCATAGACAACATCCTTCCAGGCCTTCCTGTCCTCTACCATCCTCTGGAGTCCATTTAAGCTTGCACCTACTGCTTCAGTGACTCCATCCAGCCACCTCATTCTCTGCCATCCCTTTCTTCTTTTGCCCTCAATCGTTCCCAGCATTAGTTTCTTCTCCAGGGAGTCCTTCCTTCCTTCTCATTAGGTGGCCAAAGTATTTCAATTTCATCTTCAGGATCCGGCCTTCTAGAGAGCAGTCAGGGTTGATCTTCTCTAGGACTGACTGGATCGCCTTGCAGTCCAAGGGACTCGCAGGAGTCTTCTCCAGCACCAGAGTTCAAAGGCCTCAATTCTTTGGCACTCAGCCTTCCTTAAGGTCCAGCTTTCACAGCCATACATTGCAACTGAGAAAACCATAGCCTTGACTATACGCACTTTTGCTTGCAAGGTGATGTCTCTGTTTTTTAGTATGGTTAAACTGTTAGTATAGATTTACATTGGGGTTGTTTCTTCGTTTGAGCTCAAAACTGGAGATTGATGTCCAGAACAGGGAACAAATTTCTTATGACACTACTTTGCATAATAAATGTCAGTTCCTCTCCAACCCCCAAATAAATTTCAGGAGTCACTGGAGAAACCTCAGAGAATCTATCTTCACCAGGGTCCCCTTGAGAATTGGTGTTGAATTTATCTCCAGGACACAACTGGGTGGAGTAGTTATTTCTGACTTAAGTGCGCTCATTCATCTGTTTCATTATTTCCCCGTGAAAGAACAGACTGAGAAGTTAATTGAGTAACTAATTCTGAAAGAATTATCCAAGAAGTAAAGTGAGTTCTCCTGCAAAGCCTCTTAATCTTATTTTTTTTATTATTTTTATTTTTTGTAAGTTAGAGGACAAATCACATTGGAGGAAGCTTGGGAATTTACAGTCCATTGTATAACTCCCGAAGTCACAATTTTTTTTAAAAAAAAAAGAAATTGATAGCTATATAATGGATAAGTTTTAAGAAAGGATAGCTTTCTATTGCCGGCCTTGAGAAAGAGAGATGAAAGCCCCTTGGTTATAAACATGTCCTGTAAATTAGCCGTATTGTGTTATTTGACGTAAAGGTTTTAGTATAGCAGATGTGTGTGAAAAGGAACGTCATTCTTTCACCAACAATTATTGAAATGTAATGGCATTGCAAAACTCATTGCCATGTAGGAGAGGCCAAGGTAAAGGTGATTTGAGATCCTTACTTTTTTTTCCCCCGGTAGTATGTATGTATGTGTGTGTGTGTATTTATTTTATTTATTTATTTATAATTTCATTTCTATACTGCCCTTCTTCCGAAGGACTCAGGGCGGTGTACAGCCAATTAAAAATACAGAATATGCAAACATCAAATTTAAAAATAATTACAATAAATAATTTCGGCCCAAATTAAAACCCAAAGTTTAAAACACCCGATTTAAAATCATTTATATAGATAGCCCGGCCTGGCGGTACAGTAGGGTCTTAAGGGCACAGCGAAACACACAGAGGTCGGAGATCTTGCGTATTTCCAGGGGCAGTTCATTCCACAAGGCAAGAGCTCCCACAGAGAAGGCCCTCCCCCTGGGTGTCGCCAGCCGACACAACTTGGCCGATGGCACCCTGAGGAGCCCCTCTCTGTGGGAGCGGACTGGAGGCTATATATTTTATAATAAATATATACTGTATATATAGTCTCTCTTTCTTTATCAGTGAAATATAAATTACACACACACACACACACACACACACACACACACACACATGTACATACATATGTATCTCTCTCTCTCTCTCTCTCTCTCTCTCTCTCTCTCTCTCTCTCTTACACACACATCATTAGTGGGATTCAAATCCTGTCACTACTGGTTCGCTTATGTGTCTACGTGCGCTCTCGCGCGCAACGCTTCGGCACATGCGCAAAGACATCCGGGAAGTTGGGGAGAGCCTCCCGCAGCCGCCGCTACCAGTTTGCCTGAACTGGTAGCAACCCAACACACACACACACACACACACACACACACAAATTGTATAAGCAGCTTGTGGGGGGAGAAAAAATCACTTGTGAAAATAAAATAAAAACCAGAGAGTCCATCACCATTCTCTCTTTAAGAGATCTAGTGGGTATAGCCCTGTTTATTATTTATCTATTTATTATCTATTTATCTGTTTATCTGTTTATCTGTTTGTTTATATATCTACTTATTAGATTTTTTAAATTTTATTTATTTATTTATTTATTTATTTATTTATTTATTTATTTATTTATTTATTTATCCATCCCAAACATTATTATTTTATAAGTTAACTCAAGGGGGCAGAAGTTTGTAATATTTGTTCCTCTTCCTATTTTCCCCACAACAACAACAACAATCCTGTGAGGTGAGTTTTGGCCAAAAAGTCACGCAGCACCCAGCCAATTTTTGTACCTAAGCAGGAACTGGAACTCACAGTACCGTGGTGATTGGCCCAAAGTCACCCATCCGGCTTTCATGCCTGAAATGGAACTAGAACTCACAGTCTCCTGGTTTCTAGGCCAGCTTCTTAATCACTAGGCCAAACTGATATTATACTTGGCTGCTGTAAAAAGATGTTGGAACGCCAGAATTTCAGTTACACCTTAAGGCATCTCTCTCTCTCTCTCTCTCTCTCTCTCTCTCTCTCTCTCTCTCTCTCTCTCTCTCTCTCTCTCTCTCTCTCCCTTTGTGTCATGGGAGATGTGTAAAGGTTCTCCCTGCCATTGTCATCCAATGGCAGAAAACAGCTGTCCAGAGCTAATTTATTTCCTAATGCTGCAGCAATGTTAATTCATAATTTACACTGGTAATTCGAGCTATTATTAATTTCAGATGGTGTAGGGCAAGCCTAATTAAAGTATGACACCATTTGCCAGACATATGTACCAAGGACTACCATTTAAAATTAATGGGAATATTAAGTGTGACACTGGTCTCAGACATTCTTGCTCAGTAATTACATCATTACGGCTGCAAATATTTGATAAAAGAAGATGGAGTGGCCTAAAAGAAATAAATAAGACAATGCTACCCATCTTCTTCTCTCTCATCTCTCTCTATTTTTTTTTTTTACTTACTTCTTACAATCCTTAAAGGAGTCTCCCTTCCCTTCTCTCCTTCCTCCCTTTCTTCCTCTCCTTGCGAGTTTTCTTGATTCCATATTTGATTTGTTTCTCTTCTGATGTCAGAGATCAAGGCTGTTTTGAATAAGTGAACAAAGCTGCTGGTGCGCACAGCCCTGTGATTTTTTTTTTTATTTTACCTCGCTACACACAGCTTCACTCACCAAAACAGACATACTCGTTGCGTTAACAAGTTAGAACTGTGATTATTAAAAGATGAGCTCTATACGGGCTTTGATATATAGCAAATCAGCAGATAGGTTGGTCTGCGGAGACCTCCGGCAATTTTCAAGCGGTCTGTGTGAACACAGTGTGTGTGCATTTGGGAAGACTTTGGGGAACCGTTGTACTATATTAAAAAAATATTTTGATTCTGATACGTTTTAACTCTCTAATGCCAGACCTGGGCCCTTTACAGTCCCTGGGCCCACCTCTTGCCCTTTGGCTGTCTCTGCCTGGCCCACGTGAAGTCAATCAGAAATTAGAAATCAAATGTAAATAAGTGTGCACTGTGCACGCGATACAACTGCGTGGCTTTTATTCTTTTGTTGTTGTTGTTGTTGTTGTTGTTGTTATTGTTGTCATCCAAGAAGTTTCTTCAGCTCTGACAGGATGGTGGGGAATGGAAGGATTTATATTTCATATACATATATATTTATATGTCCTGGAAGCAGGTGCCTGAGTGGCGTAGGAGGCTAGTGCGTCCTACTAAGGCAGCATTTAACACCCAGATGCCTGCAATTATTGCGAGTTCAATTCTCACCAGGCCCAAGGTCGACTCAGCCTTCCATCCTTTCTAAGGTGGGTAAATTGAGGACCCAGTTTGTGGGGGCAATAAGCTGACTTTGTATAAATATACAAAAGTATGAAGGCTATTGCTTAATGCATTGTAAGCCGCCCTGAGTCTCCGGAGAAGGGCGGCATATAAATCAAATTTAAAAAAAAACTACTCAGGTGACCCTGAGGACACAGATAAACTCCAAGTGCTTCAATGACCCTCTAAAAAGGATAAAACGACCAGCTATTTGCAAGGGGTATAAATCCTTCCATTCCCCACCATCCTGTCAGAGCTGAAGAAGGTTCTTCAAAAAACCAGAAAGTCCAGTTGCCTCTTGAAAAAGCACCTTTGGGACAACCATGACCTGGATGATGACTGAGAATCTCTACAGATTTATACAATCCTGACCCAAAAAATGTTAATGTTTTCAAGAATTAAAGAGAGTTTGGATCTCTCACACTTCTCCAACCAGAAGTTGGCAGAGACTCACGGACTTCCAGCCTTCACACGAGGAAACTTGTTTCCTAGGTGAATACTTGGCAGGCGTCTCACAGACACGATTCGCTTTTAACGGCAAACCAGAGTTGAGACAAAAGAAATGATTGCTCATTTCTTTTGCTTGTGGGAGTGTGCCGGCGTCTCTTATGCCCATGATGTTTCAAGTGATAGCTTTATTCTTCCTGCCCGTCCCACAAATTAATGGGCTCCATTCAGGGGGCTTTGGTGGCCTTGAAGTCCAGCAGTTGCTGTGTTTGCTTATATCTCAGCCAACCTGGATCTGGGAGATGCAGCTATTCAGCTTAGTGGAACAGAACAGAACAGAACAGAACAGAACAGAACAGAACAGAACAGAACAGAACAGAACAGAACAGAACAGAACAGAACAGAACAGAACAGAACAGAACAGAACAACCGAGTTGGAAGGGACCTTGTAGGTTATCTAGAAGCTACTGCAGATCGTCCATTATGACGTCTGGGTGGGTGGGTGGAGCCTCCCGCCACTTTTACTACCGGTTCGCAAGAACTGGACAGAACCAGGAGCAACCCACCGCTGCCCTCGAAGTACGACCACAATTGAGCTCAAAAATTTGTGTTGCTAAGCGAGACTTTACTTTACTTTACTTTATTTGAATTTATATACCGCCCTTCTCCTTGCGGACTCAGGGCGGTGTACAGCCAATTAAAAAACAAACATACAAAAGTTAAAATTCCATAAAATAATAATACAAGTGGTCATAGAATTAAAACTAGCTTCATATTAAAATACAACTCTAAAATGATAAAATGCTATAGGAATCAGGCTAGGCCGGCGAGCTGAAAGAGATGGGTTTTTAAAGCCATTTGTTTTAGTGAGTTTTAGTAATGAGACATTTGTTAAGTGAGCTTTGCCCCATTTCATGACCTTTCTTGCCACAGTTGTTAATTGAATCACTGCAGATGTTAGTAACAGTAAGCAACATTAAGTCAGTCTGGCTTCCCCATTGACTTTGCCGGTCAGAAGGGGATCACATGACCCCAGGACACTGCAACCATCATAAATAGTCAGTTGCCAAGCATCTGAATTTTGATTACATGACCTGTTGTGGCCCGTCAGCGACCTGTGCGGATTGTAGCTGTTTCTGACAGCGAGGAGGCTGGTGTGGTACTGCGCCAGCAGCCCTGTGCATCTGGCAATGAGTCAGACAATGAGGAGGCTGGAGAAGATGTGGTGCCAGAGGCGGGGATTCAGCCAGGGCCTTCAGAACCTCCAGAAGCTCCTTTAAGTGATGAGGACAAAGAGGAGGAGCCTCTTCTCGATGCACGGCCTTGCAGAGCTGCCAAAAGGCAGGAGTGGCTCCTCAGGAGAAGGTCTCCTCGAGAGTAAGGCTTGGGCTAATTGGCCACTCCCTTAGCCTATTTAAGGAGGAACGCCGACTGAAGCAATTTGTAGGGAACAACTTTAGTTCACTTTATTTCGTGTCTGGATTCTCTGCACATTGCTTCTTCTATCGATCGATCGATCTATCATCTAACTACATGAGGTTTACCTGTACAAAATGAGCTGGTTTGGTTCACATATAGAACCAAGATATAGAGTCAATGGACGATGATAACTGTAGAAAGTACAGTTAGGAAGAAAGAAAATTTTAAAAAATAATACCAGTTAAAACAGCAAAGCAACAAGCCAGAATTGGATTTAAAGGATTTTACAAAATGACCATCAGAGCATTAGTATTTCCTATATTATTAACAGGCTCTGATGGTAAGGAGTTCTACTCCCCTTCCCCACCTCAAAAGAAATCTATTCCAAATGCAAAACACAAGCAGAGGAGAGGAGTTTCATTTTCACTTTTACAGCAGCAAGCAGGGGATAGGATAGGGGAGATTTCTGTGGGGCAAGCCTGAGGGGGAGAAGAGGATAAGATAGGAGATGTTTCTGTGGGGCAAGCCTGAAGGAGAGAAGGGGGATAGGATAGGATAGGCTTCTATGGGGCAAGGCTGAGGGAGAGAAGGGGAGAGGAGAGGCTGATCATAACTACTCATTAATTTTCAAGTTGTAAGTGTTGATTTATCAAGCCCAATCACATAGATTTGTAGCAGAGCATGGATATTTAGCTTGTAGTTCATGTACATAAGATCTTAAGAGACTTTCTCGCAAAGCTTTGTCATTCATTTATTCCCCCTCCCCCCGCCACTGTGGTTGTGAATTGACCAGCTCAAAGGTTTATTCCAAGGACTTTCTAGGATGATGGTGATGTATTGGATATATAATGCAATATCCCACTATTTCCTGGGGGAAATCCTGGGTGAAATGTATCATTAGAGAAATGTATGGGGTTTCTTCCTGTTTCTACCAAGTGTAAGGGTGAACAAACTGTAATCAACAACCTGCTTGACCTGCTATGGTGGCTTCTAGTTTTTCTCAGGTGATCTATCCAGGGTAAAATTACAACCCAAACAGAAAGCAGAACTTGATTTTAGAGAAGGGGATGATTAGGGTTAGGGTTAGGGTCAGTGTAAGGCCCCAATTGGAACAGAACAAGTCTTCTAATTGTCTTTGCAATAATCCCTACTTTAGAAAATATGTCGTTGTTGGATTACCTCTGTACAAAAAGCATGCCCCAAGTAGGTTCCGGGTGGTGTCGTTAATGTAGGTTAAGAGATCTTAAGGAAACACTCTTTGTCTCATTTGAAATCAAGATTTCCTCTGTTGTAGATGAAGGGAATAGTCCCACTCCAGCATCTTCAAAGAAATCAAGAGACTTAGAACCTTTTGCACAAAGGTATTTGAGGGGCAAGTTGCCAAGCCGGGCCACCTCTGAGCTCATTCAGATTCCTTGTGTCTGTTTTCCACATCAAGAGACACAATAAATGAAGATAATGTTTTGGTAGTAGAATCCAGAAATACCAATAGTGTTTGTGCTGCATGAAAGATATTGCGACAAGTTACTTTCTCTATTTTCTGTATTTTATCACCTTATTGCATTGCTACATAGTCTAGCTCTGTTATCTTTCTTTCTTTCTTTCTTTCTTTCTTTCTTTCTTTCTTTCTTTCTTTCTTTCTTTTTCCTTCCATCCTTCCCTTGTTCTTTATTTTTCTTTCTTTCTCCTTCCTTCCTTCTCTTCTTCCCACCTTCCTTCATCTTTTC
Organism: Coluber constrictor foxii; assembly: GCA_038048745.1. Classification (NCBI taxonomy): domain Eukaryota; kingdom Metazoa; phylum Chordata; class Lepidosauria; order Squamata; family Colubridae; genus Coluber; species Coluber constrictor. The sequence goes on along the minus strand of CM075967.1, from coordinate 4,403,992 downwards.
CTTCCTTCCTTCCTTCTTCCTTCCTTCCTTCCTTCCCACCTTCCTTCATCTTTTTCTTTCTTTCTTTCTTTTTTCCTTCCTTCGTTCTCTATTTTCTTTCTTCCTTCTGTCCTTCCCTCCTTCCCATCTTCCATCTTTCCCTTCCTTCCTTCCTTCCTTCCTTCCTTCCTTCCTTCCTTCCTTCCTTCCTTCCTTCCTTCCTTCCTTCCTTCTTTCTTTCTTTCTTTCTTTCTTTCTTTCTTTCTTTCTTTCTTTCTTTCTTTCTTTCTTTCTTTCTTTTCCTTCCTTCCTTCCCTCCTTCCCTCCTTCCCTCCTTCCTTCATTTTTTCCTTCCTTCCTTGCTCCTCTTTTCTTTCTTTCTTTCCTTCTTTCTTTCTTTCCTTCTTTCCTTCTTTTTCCTATTTGGCCCTCTCCAGCTTCAGGATTCATGAGTGAAGATGAATACTTGGAGATTACGAGCATCACCCGGGAACAATCGGGGGAGTACGAGTGCAGTGCCTCCAACGATGTTGCAACTCCTGTTGTGCGGAGAGTAAAAGTCACCGTAAACTGTGCGTAACATTGCATTTTTCTTTACCCTGCAGCTCAGAGGAATGAGGATTCACTCCTTCTTTGGGGTGAATATTCTGTTTAATCTTCAAGGGATTGACAACAACATTCAGATACTTTATCCAAGATCTAACATACTGTATTTTTTGAACTATAAGATGCACCTAAATTTAGAAGAGGAAAACAACAACAAAAAGTTTTTCGCTACCATATGCCCCGTTTTCGGGCCTTTTTTCTGCCCTTTTCCAGCCTTTTTTTCTGCCAATTTTTAATGCTTTTTTCAGGCCATTTTTGAAGCTTTTTTTAAAGCCTCTGTTTTTGAGGCTTTTTCCAGCCTGTTTTTGAGGCTTTTTTCAGCCAATTTTCAAGGCTTTTTTCAGACCATTTTCAAAGCTTTTTTGAAGCCTCTGTTTTTGAGGCTTTTTCCAGCCTGTTTTTGAGGCTTTTTTCAGACCATTTTCAAAGTTTTTTGAAGCCTCTGTTTTTGAGGCTTTTTCCAGCCTGTGTTTGAGGCTTTTTTCAGCCAATTTTCGAGGCTTTTTTCAGACCATTTTCAAAGCTTTTTTGAAGCCTCTGTTTTTGAGGCTTTTTCCAGCCTGTTTTTGAGGCTTTTTTCAGCCAATTTTCGAGGCTTTTTTCAGACCATTTTCAAAGCTTTTTTGAAGCCTCTGTTTTTGAGGCTTTTTCCAGCCTGTTTTTGAGGCTTTTTTCAGCCCATTTTCAAGGCTTTTTTCGGCCCATTTTCAAGGCTTTATTCAGCCCATTTTGGGGCCTTATGGCCCGTTCGGCCACAAGGCCCAAAAACAGGGCATGTGGAGTCCAAAAAATGGCCAGCAGGTGGGCAGGGCTATGATAATATTCGGTCTATAAGACACACAGACATTTTCACTCCCTTTTGGGAGACAAAAAAGTGCATCTTATAGTCCGAAAAATATGGCATTACAGTACTCAATCTAACCAAGAATGCTCACTGGATATTTTAACAGATTTAATCTAGGAATTTATTCATTGAAATGGTGAGGTCCACCGCTGAGCCAACATGCCTTCTTAATGCATATTTGTCCCAGTTTAGACAACTACTAAGAGGAAGGAAAGCAGATCTGTTCCAAACTGAAGCATGTCTTCTTTTTTCCTCTGTAAATTTTATTTTATATTCAAAAAGTTAAAATTGCAAACATGGAAAATAAAGTTTACAAAAACACAACAACTTTAGACAAAATATGGATAAAAAGGATAAAAAAGCAAATAAACATACTGTATATATACATCTACTATCCCCACCTAGTTGAATATTGGCAAATATATTGCAACAATGATAATTTCTTCCCCTTGTGAAAAAGGAAACTGAAAACTGAAGGATGTATTCTAGGGCAGGTATGCTTTCTCAAACTTGCTTAAACGCATTGTAAGCCACCCTGAGTCTCCGGAGAAGAGTGACATATAAATTGAACTAATAAATAAATAAATAAATAAACTTGACAGTCCACCATGTGTTGGGATTGCAATTCCCAATGTGTTTGCTGAATTGATAACCTTCCTCTGTATGCATGGATGCAGATGTGCACCCAGGTATTCCATTCCCACAGGCAAACCTACATTCATTTAGATGTTAACTTAACCCTTACGACCTTATATTTTTGCTGTGGCATTGACTTATGTGTCCTTACACACAATACCATCCTCAGGAGGTACCTCCTCTTGTACCCCTAGCAAAGAATCTGAAAAAAAATGATGAGCTGTCACTCTGAAGGTTACAGATGTTTGTAGCCAAAAGTCATTACCCTGTTTCCCTGAAAATAAGACATCCCCTGATAATAAGCCCAATCGGGCTTTTGAGTGCATGCATCTCTTGAAAATAAGCCCTCCCCAAAAATATTTAAACACAGAGCTGGAAATCAGGTAAGATGGCAAGAGGAGCCCCAATCTTGCTCCACACACCCCAAAATAATAAGACCTCCACAAAAATAAGACCAAGCACTTATTTCAGGGGTTCAAAAAAAATATAAGACAGGGTCTTATTTTCAGGGGAACACGGTAATCGTATCATGCCTGTGAGATTGTGGAATATACATACATACATACATACATACATATATATATATATATATATATATATATATTCTGAGGTTTTCGCGGGTGTTTGTATGTAGGTCTTTGGTTATTCGGGTCTTCACCTGCGTAGAATTGGAAGTATCTTGGCGACATTTCGACGAAGTCTCATTCGTCATCTTCAGGCTGCTGTTCTCGGCTTCGTGCTTCCAGGAGAAACACCTGGAAGCACGAAGCCGAGAACACCAGCCTGAAGATGACGAATGAGACTTCGTCGAAACGTCGCCAAGATACTTCCAATTCTACGCGGGAGAAGACCCAAATAACCAAAGACCGACCAACCTACCTACCTACCTACCTACCTACCTACCTACCTACCTACCTACCTACCTACCTACCTACCTACATACATACATACATATATATATATATATATATATATATATATATATATATATATATATATATTGTTGAATATTTTATCACAACTGGAAGTTCGTTCTTTCAGATTAGCTTTAAAGCAATCTTATCAGGTTTTGGGCATTATTTTCCTACACCAGATGTTTTCTAAGAGGATTTTGCAAATGAAACTTAAATGACTTGTTGTAAGGCACCCCTCAAGGAAGGAAAGTTTTTAAACCAATGTTAAAAAAGAAAAGAAAGAAATCTATTCCCTAGATACTTAACTTGTTCCTTTCTCTACAGACCCACCTTATATCTCAGACACAAAGAACACTGGTGTGCCAGTGGGTCAGAAGGGCATCCTTCAGTGTGAGGCCTCTGCAGTTCCATCAGCAGAATTCCAGTGGTATAAAGATGACAAACGGTACATGAATTATTAAAGGCGGGGGGGCATTGTGGGATGTGTCGTCACAGTTGCTAAAACAGAACTGATCCCTTCTTTAAGAATGTTGTTTTTTTGCTAACATGCAAACAGAGGAAATTGGAGGAAAAGGATAGTATGTGTGTGTGAATGTATGTGTGTAGATTCGTATCTGCACACAAACCATTGTCCATTATATAGACTCACAGGTGGCGCAGTGGCTCAAACCTGTTGGGTTTATCGCCTGGAAAGCTAGCAGCCCTGGTTCGAGACCAAGGTTGGGGTGAGCTCCTGTTCCTTGCTCCATCTCCTGCCAAACTAGTAGTTTGAAAGCATGCAAATGTGAGTAGATAAATAAGTACCACTTTGGTAGGTAGTTAACAATGCCCTGTGATGTCATGCTGGCCACATCTTCGGACAGTACTGGCCCAATGGCCATGAAACAAAGATGAGCACCACTCCCTATAGTCAGCAATGACTAGTGGAGCAAAATCCTCAAGAATTCCTTTACATACATACATACATAAATACATACATACATATATGTTTTCTGAGGTTTTTGTGGGTGTTTGTATGTAGGTCTTTGGTTATTTGGGTTTTCTCCCAAGTAAAATTGGAAGTGTCTTGGTGACATTTCGATGAAGTCTCATTCATCATCTTCAGGCTGGTGTCTTCATTGCTCCTGGAGGCACGAAGCTGAAGACACCAGCCTGAAGATGACGAATGAGACTCCGTCGAAACATCGCCAAGACACTTCCAATTTTACAAGGGAGAAAACCCGAATAACCAAAGACCTACAGAGAGAGAGAGAGAGAGAGAGAGAGAGAGAGAGAGAGAGAGAGAGAGAGAATCACACAATTGGAAATGGATGTTCAGCCCATCGAGTCTAACTCTGGTTTATTTAAAGGAGACTGACAGATTGCTGTTTGCTTCTTCCTCTCTGTCAGAGGCCAGCTGACAGAGAGGAGTTAGTCACCTCCTTCAGTAAATCTCCTTTCTCCTACGCCTCCAATGTTTTGTGTTCTCCACTTACCGCTATTTTCATTCATCACCGATCAACCTTGTCCTGCTCTATTCTACCTTCCGTATTCCCTTTGTTTAACTATCGGTTGTTTTGTTCTCCTTGCTAGGAGAAATTTAAATTGTGAGCGGCTTGCACCTGATTTTTTTTTTTTTTGCCAATTATAAGTTATTCTGTAAAGAAGATTGATGGCACTGGCATTTGAAAGCGATTCTATCAAATGGGAGGTGCTCCAGTGCTGGTTGCAGAGATCCTTGGCACAGAAATATGCTTTTCTCTATACATGATCTGCAAATATTTTGAATAAAAGTTCTTGTTGTTAGGATTCATGCCAGAGATTCTCTGACACAATTCTTCCAAGATTCAGACATAGAGACTATTTATCACAGGTCCCAAGGCATGAAAAGGCAGGATATGATCATTGTTAAGAGTTCTCACAGTGGATTCCTGTAGTTCTCATAGCTGATGTTAAGAAACTGGGTCATTTTCCATTCTTAATGATCACAAGGAGACAAACTATAGAGATCTGTTCAAAAATGACTATAAAGATATTATCCATCTGATGAAGATATTATTTTACGTTATCAGTTAGGGGCAAACTCCAATTATGGGAATCATTTCATCAGTTATCCTAGTAGCAAACCATTATGAGTTCCTCCAAAGCAAGCCAGCGCAGTGTAACATAAAACAAGAAAACACAGAAAGGAACCAGATAAATTAAACAAAAGCAACACATAAGAATACCAGCAAAGTGATGCACTGGGAAGGAAATGGGATGAAGGAACTTGGATGGTGAAAAGGGGATAGAACAGAAGACCATATCGTAACTGCTGAACAAAATATAGTTCTCTAAGTTGTATTTTGCTCCTTTCATCTCCAGATCCTTTTTGGAGGTCATCTCTTATACTTTCCAGCTTGAAGTAGCACTGTCAGGTTCCAACTAATGCATCCATCACAATTTGAACTCCAAGGCATTCCTTTCTCTCAAAGAACAAATTTATTTAGATACACCATCTTGGCACTAACTGGTGAAAAGCCAGTACTGTAGTTCCCGGGCTTTCCACCCCAATATAAGTTTCAGTTTCTTAGGTTCCCACAACGAACTGTCACATTGTCCAACCAAGATGGGAGCTGGTTGCTTGGTGACTTCTCTCCTTCTCCTCCGGTTAACCAGCCGTTGGAATGTGGTTGACTAGAAATAACTAGAAATGGCTAGAAATGATGTTTTCACTGAAGGCTCCATCCTCCTTCAGCTTCAAACAGTGTCAAACTGAATTCATGTCACAATACCCAAGGATACAAACAACCCCACACCCCAATCAAATTCAGGCTTGACAGGTGCATGTTGGGTGACCAATGTGTAGAGGGTTGAATGTTAGATGGGAATGGAGCAAATCAGAGTCCTGTAGAAGAAAGGGACTTAGGGCTGCTGAGGATTCACAGGGGTTCGGGAGAACCTTTAGCTAAGATTCTGTGCAGTTCGGAGAACCCCCAAATCCCACTCCTGGCTGGCCCCACCCTCCCTGCCCTGCCCCTCCCAGCAGTCCCCACATGGCCCATTTTGGATGCAGCTAAGTGAAGGGCGCACCCAGAGGCTCGGGGAGGGTGAAAGATAAGCTTACCAGAAGTTCGGGAAGGTCCATTTCTGGCCTCAAGAGGGCCTCCGGAGCCTGGGGAGGCTGTTTTTGCCCTCCCCGAGGCTTGAGGAAAGTCTCCGGAGCCTGGGGAAGGCAAAAATGCTCCCCCCACCCCCAAGGTGCAGGAGGCTGACTAGGCCACGCTCACAATGGCCACGCCCACACAGCAACCGAGCAGAGAACCCCTTGCTAAAAAATTTTGGAGCTCACGCCTGGCTAGATCTTAGGGCTAGATGTTTGTTTAATGCCTGTGTCCCCTACTAACGCTGACTGGAACTTATCTAGAAGAAGGAGGAAAATCATTGAACCTCCTGTTCCTAACCTCTAAATTGATCCAGAAAGATACTATGATCTCTAAGGATACTGAGAGATCAAGGAAGATCAGGATGGATGCATGTATTCCCACCATCTCAGAAGATCAACAAGTGTGATCAAGATAATTACCCTAACTAGATTTAAATCCCACTGAAAAGATCAGAAATGTTCTCCTGAGTTACTTGACGGATGCCCGGCCTACACAATGTCAGGCCTCTTTTTTTTCTTTTTCAATGAACTCATCTCCTGGAATGAGACGAAACCCCTGGCTAAACCAGTTGCAATATATATTTTAAGTGAAAGCTCTTCATAAAGGGATTGTGTGAACACGGAAAATTACATCAGTTCTGTCCCCAAGCGTGGAGCTCCAATCTAGTTACAGCGCTCAAATACATTAAATTATAGGTAGCAATACAATTTACAAACAACTGCAGCAGTCTTTTATAACTATTTTATCTCCGCGGTGAACTTGTGACCATTCCTTCTCTTTCATGTTACAGCTCAGCTATTGGAATTCCCGCGTTTATAGAAGACAACCTCTGTAGCTCAGGGTTGAACCGCGGGGTCCTTGGTGCTTTCTGAGCTAGGTTGTGCATGGGAGATCTTACCTAATCAGGCAGCAAAATGTCTTCAAGCAAATAACCAGGGTCAGAGAGCACCAAGGACTCAGAGGTGGTCGTCACATAATGTAACAACCTGTTCGCCCAGAACCGAAAATGTGAGCCTGTGTGTGTGCGCCTTCCGTGTATGCACGCAGAGTCAAACATGTGATTATATAGGATGGAATAGCGCTGGGGTTGGTGAGCAGGTGGGTGAGTGGGTTGGTGGGTCCACCCAGCCCGGAGCTATCGGTTCGCCTGAACCGGTCTGAACCGGCAGCAGCAGGAGTGAAATCCAACAGGTTCTGACAGGTTCTGGAGAACCAACAGCGGAATTTTTCAGCAGTTCAGAGAACCAGCAAATACCACCTCTGGCTGGCCCCAGAGTAGGGTGGGAATGGAGATTTTACAATATCCTTCCCCTAGGAGTGGGGAGGGAATAGGGATTTTGCAGTATCCTTCCCCTGCCATGCCCACCAAGCCACGCCCACAGAACCAATAGTAAAAATAATTGTATTTCACCACTCGGCATTAGCTCAGCTCTGCAAGGACTCCACAAGTCACACATCGGCAGGATTGGATTCCTGCATTTGGCTCTAGAATGTGGAATTGCCTTTGAGTTTATTATTGATTTATTTAAATCAGGGGTGTCAAATACAAGACCCACGGGCCGCATCCGGCCCATGATGTGGTCGGATCTGGTCCATAGGGCCATCTTGTAATATAAGGGTCTGGCTCATGTTGCCTCGGACTGGTCTACCCAATGCGGCTTCAACCCGGTCTACCCAATTCAAAGAGGAAACATCAGACCGACATGGCTTTGGCCCAGTCTACCCAGTGCGAAGAGGGGAAATGCCAACAGTTTGGGGAGTGATGTCAAGCTAACCACACCCACCCAGTTGGCCACACCTGCCCAGCCCTCTCCTCTCCACAAGAGGTCAACCACAGCTCTGATGTGACCCTCGATGAAATTGAGTTTGACACCCCTGACTTAAATTCTTTGTAGAGGACGAACCTGTTCGGTTATGGACCAGCCTCTTTGCCACACATCTTTTGCACCTGTTTTTAAAATAGTCACACTGATGATCTGAAAAGAACAATTCAGGTACTCGTGTGATTGTAATGTCAAAGTTAGATGACTTTGATAATAATAACCTACATTTGATATTCTTATTCTCCATGCCTGATTTCAGGCATGGAGAATAAGACGACTCTTCTTTTCAATGATTTGTTTCCTACAGAATAACTGGTCCCTTCCATTACAAGATCAGGGCTCATCATCTAGATCCATAATGGTGAACCTATGGCACGGGTGCCCCATGGAGCCATATCGGTGGGCACACAAGCATTGCCCTAGTTCAGCTGCAATGTGCATGCGCACTCTGGCCAGCTGATTTTCAGGCCTTCCAGGCCCACTGGAAGTTGGGAAACAGTCTGTTTCTGGCCTTCGGAGGACCTCCAGGGGTGGGGAAGGCCTGTTTTTCGCTCTCCCCAGGCTCCATAGGCTTTCTAGGGGGTCGGGTGCATTGCATTATGGGTGTGGGCATGCACACGTGTGACTCCCCTACGCTCCCCCCGCTTTTGGCACGCAGTGGCAAAAAGATTAGCCATCACTGATCTAGATACTTTTGATAATACCATGCAGAAAATTATTCCCAACATTTTTTTTCTATCAAGTTCCATTCAATTTCAGAAGAGAGCTGAAGTTTGATAGATGAGTGGAGAATGGGTGGCTTTGTGGATATTTATGGAGAATGAAAGTCTGTGTGTATGTGGGTCTCTCTCTCTCTCTCTCTCTCTCTCTCTCTCCCTTTCTCTCTCTCTCTCCCTCTCTCTCTCTCTTTCTCTTTCTTTCTCTCCCTTTCTCTCTCTTTCTCTCTCTCTTTCTCTCTCCCTCCCCCCTTCTCTCCCCCCCTCTCTGTGTGTGTGTGTGTGTGTGTGTGTGTGTGTATGTGTGAATGTCCTGTCTTTTCTTTTTATAGTCTTGTTCCTCCTGAGGTCTACATCTTATGTGGCCCTCCACACTTCAAAGAAATGTGGGTGGGGGGGAAGAGTCATAAAGGTGCAATTCTTTCTATGGAGTGCTTTTTTTCCCCCCGATTAGGAAGTATGGTTACTTAGAAAGCTTTTAGAGAAGTGGAAAGCTGCAATGCTATCCTTTGCCACCTGCAACAAATTTAAAAGCAACGCTGAGAGAAATCGGAAAGAGATCTGAAACTATGCTGAGGAAAAAGTAGGACGTAAGCCAAAAGTAGAAAAGGAAACTTAGAAATGGCAAGGTTCTTTTTTTGGCTTTCCCCAGCAACTAAACACATACATTATTGGGTTAATAATAATTAATAGTATTATTTCATTATTTGATTATTCTATTACTGCTCTCTTGTAATTTTGTTGCAAGCTATTTTGAGGTTTTTCTCAAATGAGAAATTATATACCATTGTAGGAGGCTTAGCTGGAAGGCAAGGTTAAACGTGGCATAAGTTTAGAGTCACTGCGTTGGCACAAGGCACGCAAGTCAAGCCAATTCCATTCACCCTTATCTAGTACCAGTTTAGCTTTGACCATTAGTCAACTAAATTCTTGTATTCAAGGTAGCAAGAATAAACCCTTCTGTGCTTCGAGCTCAACAAATGCTCCTGGTTATTTGTGCCTGATGACAACTGTGCTCATAAATGAAATATATGTGTCTGTGTCATTGTGGTTTTCTTGGTTTGTATGTGTGGGTGTCTAACGTTGTAATTCCTGTGTTTCAGGCTCCTTGAAGGACAGAAAGGGTTGAAAGTGGAAAATAAGGCCTTCTTCTCCCGTCTTACTTTCTTCAATGTCTCCGAGCAAGACTACGGAAATTATACTTGTGTTGCCTACAACCAACTAGGAAACACTAATGCTAGCATTATTCTCTACGGTAAGTAGCAAATAAGTTGATGGATTTAGCTGGCCCTGGGATTCATAGAATGTTAGAATAATGTTGGAAGAGGCCACCTAAGGTCATGGAGTCAAATTCCCTCTTTATGATAGGAATTCAAATTAAAACATTCATGACAGATGGGTCTCTGGTTGAATGTCCCCACCGAAGGAAAGTTCACCATCATTCTGTGTAATTGGCTCAATTGTCAAATTATAAGGAAAAAGGAAGAATAGATAAAAGAAAGAAGGGCCTATTTATATGGAAAGCTATATAAATCAGAACAGATTAAGACACAAATCACTTTAATAAATTACAGTGTTTTAAGATGCGATTGGCCAACATTTAATAGCTTCCCTCTTGTCCTCTTACACTTAACCTGGCTAGGATAACTACATCTTACCTCATTATTTCTACAGTTTATGCTTTGACATAAGATCTCAGTGGCTTTTCTCAATGTAGGGCTTTTAGTAAATTCTGAAATACCAACTGTCTCCACCAGCATAGAGAGTTTAAGAACAAAGCAGTCTCTTGATGGGGCAAAATCAGTTGATAGACCAGTCCTTCCTTTAGCCATTTTTTCCAATATCACATGTATCATAAATAATGACTTCACGGTCCTACTTTTCTCATATCATCAACATCCTCCATCCTCTTTTCTCACTGATTTTAGAACTTTACGATGGTTGTGCAGATAACTCCCAAGAAGTAATCACTATATTATTGTATTATATTGGTATGTCATCAGTGTATTTGTAGCAGTTGAACAATGTCAACTGTCAATAGCCTAAAGGGATTTTATTATGGGGATAAAATTAGGAGAAACTTTGTGCTGAGCTGCTTTGAGCTCTCTAAGAAAAGGCAGGACATAAATGCAACAAAGAACCAATTTTTTCCCTTCATTGTTTCTGAACATTCTGCTTAAAAAAGAATCTCTCAGTTCACCTTGATTCCCCGCCCCACACCCCCTGGAAGTCACACACTAGGATGTTCTCCAAAGTTTCAAAGTGAAAGTTGTAGGACTTATTTTAGTAAAAAGACTTTCGCTTACGGGAATTGTTCTTCCTTTCCACTCATTTAAAGAGAAGACTGTTTTCCATCGTGACGTGACTAAATAAATCTGATTCCATGGGCTACCACACATATAAAATAACTGGGGAAAAAAAAAATAAGCTGAACCGATGAACAATCTGCAATCAAGCCAATATCAGAAACTGCTACTTGCTAATCTTACACCATGAACCGAAAGGAAGCTCCTTCTCATATACCATCTAAAACATGGAGGTACAACCTTGGGGCCTTTAAGATCTGTAGACCTCAACTCCCAGAATTCCCCAGCCAGTAATCCACATGTCTTAAAGTAGCTAAAAATTGGGCACCCCGGATTTAAAGGCTCTGAGTGTTTGTTTGTTTTTTATCTCTTCTCTGTTCTGGATGTAATGGTCTTTTCAATTTATATCAAAAGCCTTCCTCCCGTAGTCTTTGTCTGCGAGGTACCAAGCAACATGCTAAAAAGGGACTCTGTAACCTTAGATCATTGGTCAAATGTTGCTGTTAATCAGGGGTGGGCTTCAAAAAATTCAGCAATGGGTTCTCTGTCCAGTCGCTGGGTGGGCGTGGCCATGGTGGGCGTGGCCTAGTCGGCCTCCTGCACCACAGCAGGAGAGCTGTTTTCACCCTCCCCGGGCTCAGGAGGATTTCCTTGACCCTCTGGGAGGGTGAAAAGTGCCTCCCCTGGGCATTTTTCCAGGAGGCCCATTTTTCCCCCTCTCTGAGCCTCCATTCAGGCCCTGCACTTACCTCACATCCAAAATGGGTCACGTGGAGACTCCTGGGAAGGGTGGGGTGGGAGGGGAGGAGCTGGGTAGGCAGAGCCAGCCAGGGGTGAGATTTGGAGGTTCTCTGAACTGGTCATAACATTAGCTTCGGGTTCTCCTGATTCTAGGCGAACCCGTAGCAGCCCGTCCCTGCTGTTAATGATAATCTCAACAAATCCATTTAAAACAATGCATTTGTTTAATGCATTGTAAGCCGCCCTGAGTCTCCGGAGAAGGGTGGCATATAAATCGAATCAATCAATCAATCAATCAATAAAACACCTCACAAAAACATCGGATGATGTGGGGGTTCCGCCCACCCCCGATTAACAGCAACATTTGACCAATGATCTAAGGTTACAGAATCCCTTTTTAGCATGTTGCGTGGTACCTTGCAAGAAGGTTCCGCCCACCTTCCTCCCCCTGAAAGATTATTTTCATAACGTGAATTCTTCACATTTTTGAAAGTTCTAGTCTCTGAACCTCTCATTTCCAACAGGTATTTTTCTATCTAGAATGAGTTCTTGCAAGATTCCCTTCACCCAGGCTTAGAGAGTTACTAGCAGCAAGGAATGGCGAATCTTTATATCTTCTCAAAAAATAAGATAGATAGATAGATAGATAGATAGATAGATAGATAGATAGATAGATAGATAGATAGATAGATAGATAGATAGATAGATAGATAGATAGATAGAGATAGATAGATAGATTATATATATATATATATATATATATATATATGTATGTATGTATGTATGTGTGTGTGTGTATATATATATATATATATTTGTATGTTTTTGTAAGTCATCCTGGATCTCCACTAATGGAGGAGATATCACAAATCTCCAATTTTTTGCCTTTCAGCCCAATCTCATGGGCCATCCAGACAGTGTAATATAGCCGACAAGCTATTTTCTATATTTTTAATATTTTTGCTGATAATTATAAATAAGGGAGGCTGTTATAGATCTATTTCGAGCTTATTGGCTCTCGTCAGACAGTCATACCCTTACTGGGATTTGAACCTGGGCCGTCTGCCTGTAAGGCAGTTGATTTAACCCTCAGGCCACAGGCTCTTATCCAATTACCAGCTTGAGCTGGTAATTGGATAAGAGCCTGTGGCCTGAGGGTTAAATCAACTGCCTTACAGGCAGACGGCCCAGGTTCAAATCCCAGTAAGGGTATGACTGTCTGACGAGAGCCAATAAGCTCGAAATAGATCTATAACAGCCTCCCTTATTTATAATTATCAGCAAAAATATTAAAAATATATATATATATATATATAGGTCTTTGGTTATTCGGGTCTTCTCCCGCGTAGAATTGGAAGTATCTTGGCGACGTTTCGACGAAGTCTCATTCGTCATCTTCAGGCTGGTGTTCTCGGCTTCGTTCTTCCAGGAGCAATCGAACGAAGCTGAGAACGAAGCCGAGAACACCAGCCTGAAGATGACGAATGAGACTTCGTCGAAACGTCGCCAAGATACTTCCAATTCTACGCGGGAGAAGACCCGAATAACCAAAGACCTACATACAAACACCCGCGAAAACCTCAGAAAACATCTATCTATCTATCTATCTATCTATCTATCTATCTATCTATCTATCTATCTATCTATCTATCTATCTATCTATCTATCTATCTCCAAGCCTTTCCTGGTATTGCCACCCTGAAGCACCATCTGTTTAGTGAGGCGTTTGAGAATAAACAACCTAACCAGCTCCACAATCCCAGGCCCGCTTCCATATTGTGCTTTCTATTACTTTGACATAAAAATAAAAATAAAAAAGGACTATAGCGAAGGAAGGTGGGGAGAAATCTGAAGCCTTATCTAGAAACTATTTTCTCCACACGCCAGAACTCTGATTAAAGTGATGGATCCATCTGACACCGCTCACAGCCAGAGACAGCTCTAATTGCTTGTCTTATTTGTTACGTTTCTTCTTCGTGTTAAGAGAAAGAGCATGGCTGTTCGCTCTTCTTCATGCCCACTGGAAGCGGAGGTGAGCAAATTCTCCAGGGCCTTATTTCTTCTGGCTTTCACATGATTTCAAACCAGCATTCTTGTCCAGAATTCTGAGGTTTTCTGTCTACTGATTGACCATTCCAAGACGGCCTTTTTACCTCAGGCTTGAGGTTCACCCACAAGGACCATAAACTGTCCAAAAGCTTTGTCTGTAAAGACGACAACATGATTTCTACAATCCAGGATGGCAAACAAGATTCACAAGAACAAGGAAGGGATAGGACACAAGATAGGACCAGAAGAACTGTGATGGTGATGATGATTGATGATAATGATGATGACAATATCCAGGAGTGAAATCCAGCAGGTTCTGACAGGTTCAGGAGAACTGGTAGCGGAAATTTTGAGTAGTTCAGAGAACCGGCAAATATCACCTCTGGCTGGCCCCAGAGTGGGGTAGGAATGGAGATTTTGCAATATCCTTCTCCCAGGAGTAAGGAGGGAATGGGGATTTTGCAGTATCCTTCCCCTGGAGTGGGGTGAGAATGGAGATTTTGCAGTATCCTTCCCCTGCCACACCCACCAAGCCACGCCCACCAAGCCACACCACGCCCACCAAGCTACACCGAAAGAACCAGTAGTAAAAAAAAATGGATTTCACCACTGATGATATCCATTCAATCATGTCTGACTCTGAGCGAGTCTATAGGTCTCTCCACATTTCCCAATCTCGCAATACTTCTTTGAGTTGTTCTTTGCTCTGGCTGGCGTCAGCTATGATGGTGTCCATCCACCATGTTCTTTGGTTTCCTTTTATTGCTAACTCTTCCAGGCATAACATCTGACATGTCACTGGAAGGCGGAATCATCCCTGTCTCCTGATCAAGGAAGACGTAGTCACTTATCTAACATGATCAACGTGATCTGTCCCCCTCTACAGATACCCTCACAAATACAGCCAGTCGAGGGTTAAAGAAGCACTTGGCACACACCCCAGTTCTTATCTCTAACTTGGCAGCGATATGCACACCGTCTGCCAAGTGGTTTAATAGTACACAGAAAGAAAATCACAACAAATATTCAGCAAAGTCTCTGATCAGCTTCAGCTTGTAGCTCCAATGACTACCCAATTGAGTATTTGTTCGTCACAGAGATCATTAACCACCCTCCTGTCTTATATAGGCTCTGGGTGTGGTCCAGTGACTCATTGGTCCTGTGACTCAAGTCCAGTGACTCAGGTCTATTCCCTCATACGTTTCCTCAGCTGCTGTAAGCGCTTATCTCGCCTTCTTTGCTGTGCGTCCAGGAATGACGTCTCTCCCTCACTCTCATCTGAGACACCTGTTTCTCCACTACTTTGCTCTCTTTCAGCTGGCACCTGAGACGGTGCCAGAGGCGGGGGGGGGGCTGGGAG
This sequence comes from Coluber constrictor foxii, assembly GCA_038048745.1. NCBI lineage: Eukaryota > Metazoa > Chordata > Lepidosauria > Squamata > Colubridae > Coluber > Coluber constrictor. Next base: position 4,388,893 of record CM075967.1, on the reverse strand, counting down.
ATCTGGCTGGCTCCTCTTCCTCCTGCTCAGAGCTTCCTTCCTCCGATGGGATAGGCTCAGAGGACGGGGCCACAACACAACGCTCTTATTAATAGTGTGTCAAAAATAGTTTAAAAGCTTCTTTGAACATCATCATGATACAAGATTTACCCACATCTTACATCCCTGTCTATGTAGCTTTATAGCAGCTGGTATGAACATGGAAATCTATTCTCTGTTGAACGATCCAACAATAATCATATTGACCAAGTATTGTATTTTAGCACTTATTCCACAAGCAGGAGGTACTATGACATTTCTTCTTTCATCCAAAATACCTGTCAAAATTCCTTCCAAAATGTCGACATTAGATTTTCTTCGAATGCCCTTCAGGACTATTATCTGTGTTTTGACCAGCTGTGGTTATTAACGGGACTAAATTGAAAGATAGGAATAGTGGATGATCTGTCCCCCCCCTTCAGAGACCCACAAAAACACAGCCAGCCGAGGGTTAAGAATCACTTGGCACACTCCGCAGTTCTTATCTCAACCTTGGCAGCGATATGCACACCGTCTGCCAAGGACTTTATTAGTTTACACAAACAAGAAAATCACCTACGTAGCTTTGCCGTTCATCTAGCTTCCAAGACTACGAGGTTGCTCCGTTTGTTTAGCTTTGTTCGTCACAAACTTCGTGACCCACTGGCCTGTCTTATATAGACAGGCTTCTGGGTGTGGTCCAGTGACTCACTGATCCTGTGACTCCAATCAGTGACTCAGGACTATTTCCTCATACGCCGCAGCTGCAGTACTCTTTTGTCTCGCCTTCTTTGGCGTGCATCCAGGAATGACGTCTCTCCCTCACTCTCATCTGAGACACCTGTTTCCCCACTACTTGGCTCTCTTTCAGCTGGCACCTGAGCTGGTGCCAGAGGGGGGGGGGGCTGGGAGATCTGGCTGGCTCCTCTTCCTCCTGCTCAGAGCTTCCTTCCTCCAAAGGGATAGGCTCAGAGGACGGGGCCACAACAGTGGATGGTATAAAGTTCTAAACAACAGAATCGTTTTAATACGTTAGCAAAAAGAAACTGACTTCGTGGCAGAGAAGTTTCTTCAACCTTGCCACTCCGGATGCTTGACTGCTTAGTGTTTTCATTACTCATTTCTTTCCTTCATCGTTGAAAGTATACTTAGAAAGAGGCTACCTTTAGAAAAGAAAAAGGATTGATCAGCTTTTTCTTGGATACTACTATTTCCTTCATTAACTACATAGTAACAGTAATGGGAGAACAAAGTATGTTAAAAATCTCACATTATTTTAAAAAATAATGGGTAGAAAGACATTTTTCCCAGCATTGTTAATATTATTGTGGCTACCGTTGGATGGAAAATCAATATGGAAGCACAGGAACAATATTTTATTTATTTATTTTATTTGTTTATTAAATTTTTATACCACCCTTCTCCCGAGGGACTCAGGGCGGTGTACAGCCTTAATGAAAACCCAACATATACCATAAAATTTAAAGACAGTTTAAAAACAAATTATATAATTTGGCCCTATTTTTAAAAACTCCAGGATTAAAATATCTATTTAAAATTTATTATGTCGTCAGCTCAGCCTGTTGAAATAGTAAAGTCTTAAGGGCACGGCGAAAGGTACGTAGGTCGCGGATCCTACGTGTCTCCAGGGGCAATTCATTCCATAGGGTGGGAGCCCCCACAGAGAAGGTTCTCCCCCCGGGGGCTGCCAGTCGACATATTGTCTATCAACCCTCTCCTCCACCTCTCCTCATTCTTCTCTGCCTTAGATAGGATTTTAATATCATCAGGTGTATATTCTTCCTTCCATATTCCTCGATCAAGACAATTTTATCTCAACCCATCTCAATTTTTTTTTTAAAAAAAGAGAAAGTTAAACATACAACGCAACTGTAGCAAAGCACATGTAATGCTAGCACATGCCAGTTGAAATTTGGCAACTGAATGAAAGTCATAAAGTTGGCTTTGGGAAGTTACTAATAGACGGAAATGGACGGTCAAAGGACATCAATGCAATTGCTTCCAGTCGGTGATGAATAAGATGCAATATTAAATAAACATTGCTGGTTGGTCTTAAAGAACGTAAGAGGGCAGAGGGAGAGGAAGCAATTAGAAATATCTGCAGAGGCATGAAATCATGCAAACATTGGGATAGTGTACCCATCTGTACATTAGGAGCTAAAATGATGTATAATGCTGATTAGTTAACTCCTGATGACGTCTATCCCATCCCATCATCACAGAGTTGTACCATACAGCCTTGCAAAAGTTGTGGGACCAAACATACTTCTAGGATGAGTGGTGTTTAGTTATCTAAAGTTATTCCTAATAGTTAGGAAGTGCCAATTCTTAGTTGATCAATCATTATCGCTTTCAATTTAGAGTTCCCCAGTTTAAAATGGGAGTTAGGTTTTTTCCTTTCTTAGAGCAGAGATAACGTTTCAAACGGTCTTTTCATCAGCTTTCCCACTGCTTTGGGAAAAGGAGGTCACCACTCAAATGCAGATGGAGAAGACCTTGTAGAGAGAAGTTACAGCAAGCAAAGAACCATTGCATTTGGGATTCATCCAGTAAGGGATGGGTGGTGTCCAGAGTGTCAGAGTTCTGACCGATGCCCTAATGAGCCAAGCTTCAAAAGAAATCCAGTTATTTATTAGGAGCTTCGTGTTGGCATGTTCCAAGTGAAGCCAACTCTGACCCCACATAATTTGACCCTTTCCCCCCCTCCTCCCAAGGTGTGTCATCAGTCACATTCTCCAATGAAACAATTTTGTGGGTTGTAGAAATCACTCCCCTCCAGCCATTGTGGGTAACCCCGGGAGACAGCCTTGACAGAGATATGGCTGGAATGTCCTTTTGTTTTTGATTGACTTGCTGCCTCGCAAGTTTGTTTTCCCATCCCACTTGCCTATGGCAAATCGAGAGCAGGCCAGGGATGCTTTGTGAGTTGACACAGAGTTCTTCCCATCCACCCCACAAATAACCACACTAACAGCAGCAGGCAATGAGAGCTGTGGACAAAACTTTGCACCAGCATGTGGGCCAGGATAGACAGACTTGGACTCTGGTTTCAGATAATCCCTTCATTTCTTTTACTTAATAAATCTATAGTATCTGTTTCTGGAGCATGTTCCAAACTAAAATAGTCCTCATTATGTAACTATGATGGCCCATTTTTTAAAAAATCTATTATATAAAAGTGAAGTGTTTTGCTCTGATTCTGTAAAATATCAGGGACATAAAAGACATCCTGAAGCATGGAACAGTAATTGTATCAATTGGAGAGAGATATGCTAATTGAATGCTCTACAGAGGAGCTATGCATTCTTGTCTAAAGAGGATGACCAGCTATCCCAGTGGCTTTGAGCAATTGTGGATCAGCCCATGACTTGTACGGAACATATTCTACTGAAAACATGCTTTCAAATGCAAGAGAAGAATTTGTATGGGTTATCAACTAAACCACAATAAGGAGCATTGATGTAAAATATGAAGCCTTAAGTCACGATTTAGAACCATAGTAGATCAATCATGCAAGGTCCTAAGACAGCCCTCTTAGTTTGATGGGTAAACCCTTAACTGAAGGATGAAATCTTTCAAGAGAGAATGGTTCAGCTTTGTGGTTTTTCTGAAGTTGAGCACCCCGGAAAATGTACTTGTTTTATTGCACGTTTCTGCATCCTATCTCTTATCTTCTTCTGCTTTTATCTACTTTCACACAGATCCTCTTACCAACACAGAGTGAATCTTACCGATTCCTTTCCAGATTATATCAATATTGTAGAAAATAGCGTGGCTTTCTTTCTTGCAATTGTTTAAATTACCTCCTAACTTTATCTAGTAATAAAGGAACTATGATCCATTTGTGAAATGAGGAGAGTTTTATCATCTGGTCCCCTGTTCACAGTCCCAGTCTGACAATTGAAACCACGCCCAGGTGCCCTCTATACTGTCCTGGTTTAATCTTGGTGTAGCAATTGTTCTTTCTTCCTCTCTTTACCAGTTTTGCACAAACACCTGTTAGCTACATGTGACATGAAGATTTGCTGAAATAGAATAGAGTCTTGTGTTCCTTATTCATTTTTATTGACAGAGCAATTGTGGTCCTAAGCAATGAATAATGCATTGCTTGAGAAGTAATATCATTTATCATATTGGAATTATAACAGAAGCTGAGCAGAACTGATTTGTGGGGAAAAAAGGGGGGGACCATGTGAGCTAGAGATGGACAGGAAATTCCCACCCACCCCCCACCCCCCAAAAGTGTGGCTAACTTCAGCTCCCAGCAGTACCAAATTCTCTGGGAGTTATAGCTCAGAAACATCTGGAGGGACAAGAGTTGCTCTCACCTGCTGACAAGCCAAGCAGAAGTCATAAAGTTAATAGGTGATTTCACTGAAGTCATTGGAGCCAATCTTTTATGGAAACATGGACTATTGAGACAATGTAGTTGAAGAGGCAATCAAAACCCAAAGCAATCAAGGCCATTTCCAGAAATGCAAAAAGTGTAGGAGTAGTAACGGCTCTGCTGCTAGAGTTTGGAATTAGACATTACATCAGAAAACTCTGTGGGATGTTTGGGTGGAAAGGAGTCAAAGCAGTCAGAGTATTAAGTAGAGCTTCAATTGTATCTTGATGCCTTCAGCGTACGGAGATTCTTCAGTTAACATGTGGAGATTTCTTCAGAAGGCCAGCTAGATTCTTCAATTAATCATGTTTCTTAATTACGTTGTGACTGTTATTTCTTTTTCTCCTTCTCATCTTCAGCTAAACCTCAGGTGTGTGAGAATGGTGGTTATGATGATGAAGATGGCAATGTTGGTAGATTCTGGTTCTTATTTTGGATTTTAATTATCTGGCTTTCTAGTCTGCTTTCCTAGCAACCAAGTTATTGTTGCAAAGAGGATGGGAAATGGCAGGCTGCCTCTTGTTTGAAATTCTTTGGTTTCTAGCGCCATTTTTCATATGGGCGGAAATAAGGAACAGTGGGAAGAAAGGCTCAGGAAGCGATAAATGAAGATAACAATGGCCACCAGAAATTTTAAATAATGAATCTTCTCTTAAGCTTTTCGTTTCTTGGAGGGAGAAGAGGCAAAGAGGGTCCAAGAGATGCTTCCAATTGATTGTTTTCTTTCTAAAGTTAGCTTCTTCTCACAGGGCTGAGAAGTTCATCTGATCTACGGTCTGCAGTCTTCTTCAAAATACCCAACAACCTCAATAGATAACATCAAGAAATCCATGAACATTGTATGTGTGGTCCTAAGCGTTAGAGTTAGAGCAACTTTTTTGCAAGGCTGGACATTATGAATTACATTTCATAGAGTCACATTTTCTCTTCCTACTTTCTATGCTTCATTTTCCAACAGCACTGGGTATTTTTTATTTATTTTTTTTATTATTTTTACTTTCCCTTCCATTTTAGAGTCCGTCTTCTCTCCTTAGCCCATCTGCACATCCTCCTCCTCCTTCATTCCATCTCTTCTTTACAACAATCTGTTTCGTGGAGTGCTAATGATGAAGCGATATATTTATTTTCCTTTTTATCTTCATTTTTTTTTCTCTTCCATTGTTTCCTTACCTGGTTTAGAAATAAGTGAGCCCACAAGCTCAACCTTGTTCCAAGGTCAGTATTGTCTTGCTGTATGTCACATCTGCTCTGCCTCCCTTTATTGCAACTCCCCTCCCCCACCTTTGATACACATTGCCTGTTCCCCTGTTCGATTTGCATGGAGGACTGTACCACTTCCTGCTGGGGGGGAGGGGGGTTCCAGAGAGGGTACAGTTTTGGGGGATTGGTCTCCTTGCCTTCCATTGTGTCATGTCTGGTCAGCGGTTGAGAGTTCCACTATCCAGTTTGAGATCTCCTTTTAGATGAAAAATCCCTCTCAAGGATCAAAAGTCATCAAGATTCTGACCCTTTCCTTCTTCTCTCCCCACCCACAAAATAAAAATAATTTTGGGAATTTCCCTGCTGACCAACTCCTTTACCAGATGGATTAAAGCTAAAATAAAGTCATTGAATTCATGACCAGTATCGATTAATCCATGGAACAGCTTGCCTCTCAATGTTCCATCATTAGAGGTTTTCAAGAAAACACTGGACAAGCATTTTTGTCCAGGTTGACATAAGGATGCCTGCCTTAGGCATGCGTTTGGACTCAAAGACCTCCCAAGTCCCTTCTAGCCCTATGACTCTATCATTTAAAGAGACTACTGAAGACAGACTCACAGAACATAATTCTTGGAATTTCTCTTATATTTTGAGCGTAAGTAAACAAGGAAGACCACTACTCTAAAAAAAAAACAAAACCCAAAACATTCCTTTTCTTAGAGGATGGGCTTTCTTTTTAAAAGAAACTGGGGGGGGGGGATCTGAACATCTATTTCTAGCACTTCCCTATTAGTTAGGGCAGTGACGGTGAACTGTTTTGGCACCAAGTGCCGAAAAAATCGCTGGGAAAAGTCGTGCATGTGCGCTCATTGGGGCCACCCTCCAGAAAAGCTGAACTTCTGGGTTCTAACACAGATGCGCACCCAACGATCAGCTGGCTGGCGCCCATGCACAGGCCGGTTTTCGGCACGGCCACGCAGGCGAAGGGATCACACTCCAGAAAAGCTGAACTTCAGGGTTCTGGTGCGCATGCACACCTGACAATCAGCTGGCCAGGGTGCATGTGCACACCAGTTTTTGGCACTGCCACGTGCGTGGACAGCTGATCTTCACTCGTGCACGCGTGGCAGAAACCCAGAAGACAAAGAGGCAAGGCTGCGTGTGCCAAGCGACATGGCTTTGCATGCCACTTTGGGCACACATATCACCAGTTCGCCCTTACAGAGTTAATGACTACTGATTCAAAAATATTTTACAGGTTATTTTGGAGAAATATGCCCATTCATACACATATCTACACCATTTTTTTCATCTATGAATATGATGATGAATGGAACCCTGGCCAATTGGGGCGGGGGGGAATCCTCACCCAGCAAGGCCAACTACAAATACAATTCTGAAGTCTCTTTTTAATAACATTCCATGTGAATGAATCAAAGGGCACTAATTATTTGTTACCTGATGTGATTCTTTGCCCCTTACCAAACGATACTTTTCAAGTCTGGAAGTTGAGTGACTGCAACTGGACTTTTTCTTCTTCTTCTTCTTCTTTTTTAACATTTTGTTGATGATCTCACTTGAATAAACAGTGAAGCATTTCAAACTCAAGAAGAAATGAAGTTCAGTTGGCCTGACTCAACCTTCAGACAGGTCTACCTGGATGGCTGAGAATCATCACTGATGTACTTTTTAAGCTAATCTCAAAGGTGCTTTTTTTCAAAAGACAACTTTTTTATTATTATTATTATTTGAGGAAGAAGAAAATACTTTCCTTCCCATTCAAGAAGTTACATCAGTTGTACCTCTGTTGCAAATGATAGGGACATGGTGGCTCAGTGGCTAAGATGCTGAGCTTGTCGATCAAAAGGCCGGCAGTTCATCGGTTCGAATCCCTAGTGCCACGTAATGGGGTGAGCTCCCGTTACTTGTCCCAGCTTCTGCCAACCTAGCAGTTCGAAAGCACATTAAAAATGCAAGTAGAAAAATAGGGACCACCTTCAGTGGGAAGATAACAGCACTCCATGCGCCTTTGGCCTTTAGTCATTTGTTTATTTATTTTATTGAATTTCTATACCGCCCTTCTCCCGAAGGACTCAGGGCAGTGCACAGCCACATTAAAATAACCTAGTGTACAAAATTTAAAAGACAATTAAAACCAATTAAATACTTTGGCTCCCCAAATTAAAAACCCAAGAATTTAAAAACACCCAATCCGGATTCTTATCAAGCTAGTCCAGTTTGTTGGAAAAGTAAGGTCTTAAGAGCATGGCGGAAGGTACGCAGGTCGGGGATCATGCGTATCCCCAGGGGCAGTTCCGCGGGCCACATGACCACAGAGATGTCTTCAGACAGCGCTGACTCTTCGGCTTTGAAACGGAGATGAGCACTGCCCCCTACAGTTGGGAATGACTAGCACATATGTGCGTGGGGAACCTTTATCTTTACCTCACAACTGATTGAGCTTCTTGGATGAGGAGCAAAATGTCGTCTTCTTCTTTCTCAAATTAAAAATTCCTTGTGCCTTTTGAAAAAGCACCTTTGAGACAACTATGATATGGATGACTGTGAATCTCCATAGACACATTTCAAGATTCCTTTGAAAGAACCATTAGTCAAAACCTCTAATAAAAGCAGGTGAGATTGGCAGAGTAGACATGTCTAAGAATTATGCTCGTTGGAAGAATTTAACAATTACAACTTCTTATTCTTCCTGTTCTTAGAAGACTTCCCTGGTCAAGGTGGAAATTGATATGTGTGTGTGTTGCCGAAAAACCTTGGACCTGTTAGTTGGATTTGATTTTCTGGTTTCCCTTAAAGGAGCATGTAGAGGCCAGCATGCGCAAACTTCATATTATTCTACTTGTAATAAATGTATGTGAAGCTCGTCACCATTTGAAGAATGCTGTAAATATTTGTTGAGGTATTGCTATGCCAACTGGGCTGGCGAAGGAATCAACTGTTCCCTCATCTGTGTCTTGGTAACCAAAATGAAACAATGCCTTTGCAATAAATATTGAAAATGGGGGGAAAAAATAGGCAACACAATTGGTGGCCTGATGAATAGAGGATGGGCTTCAGTAGAATTAATTGTGGGACTGGCTGGAAGGGGTCCCAAGTTGTACCACCTGTTAGACAGAGTTGACAGATAGAGACAAGCACGATCTCTGGCAGAAAAACCACCAGAGCCTCAAATCTAGATGTTTAAACTGGTTGACTTTAAAGAAAAAGGTACCCATAGAAGAGAACATTTGCAGCTCATGGGATGAACTCTGGGGTCCCTGATGCCCTCTGAACTTGGTAGTCATTTCACTATCCAACTAAGAAACATCTTAGAATCTTCTACATTCTAAGAAAAACTGAAGATGCTACCTAGTTGGGTAAGAAACATCTCCAAGAAAAAGTTAAACTCAGAGAGCACCAAGGAGTCAAAATAATAATAAATAAATAAATAAAATAAGGAATGCAGGTAACATGAGTAATCTCAGCCAACTCTTCATCCAATTTCTCATTCTTCTTTGAAAAGGTACAACGCTAATTCTTCAGACCACCATTAGATCCCATCCTTGATTTTCAGAAAACGAATGTGTTTTGTCTGTCAATCTGCATCCCTTTAGCCCCCTGGCAGAATCAAATGCCGATATTCAGCTGCCTCATTCTGAAAGAAAAGAAAAGAAAAAGAGCTGATTTATTAACTCGTTTTTCTTTCTTTCTGTTTTTTTTTTTATTTCCCCTTCTGCATGGCTTCCTTATGTGTCTCCTCATGCTCCCTACATTCTGCCATGTAAGTATCACTGGCCTTGTTACCAGATGTTATGCTTTGGAATGAGGAATGAGTGTTCAAAGGCTCCAAGGGAAGAGGGTGGACAGAAAAGACTTGAGAAAGGGAAGAGATGGGATGAAAACATTTTGATGGACCATCCAAAGTAGGCATATCTTGGAATCAATTCATGCAATGTGGAGGGACCAAAGTCAATTACACTTTTAGGTTTGGCCGTAGGTCTTCAATGACCGTTGCATTGGCTTCCTTGTCCTTATTCTTACACACTTCCCTTCTAGTTTAATGCAAAGCAGGGGTGAAATCCAGCAGGTTTTGACAGGTTCGGAGAACTGGTAGCTGATATTTTGAGAAGTTCGGACAATCAGCAAATACCACCCCTGGCTGGCTTCAGAGTGGGGTGGGAATGGAGATTTTGCACCATCCTTCCCCTGGAGTGAAGTGGGAATAGAGATTTTGCAGTATCCCTCCCCTGCCCCGTCCACCAAGCCACGCCCACCAAGCCACGCCAACAGAACCGGTAGTAAAAAAATTTGGATTTCACCACTGATGCGAAGGTAGCACTTACCTAACATATCCAAGCCACTTCAGGTAGTCCTTGACTTGCAATATTAATCCCAAAATTAGCAAAGTAAGACATCGCTTGCCACATGAGTTAACTTAGTAACATTCAGTGAATCCGATTTCCCCATTGATTTTGCTGGTCAGAAGTTCACTGAAGGGGATCCTGTGACCCTGTTGATCACAACAACAGTCATAAAGATGAATCCGTTATCCAGCATGAGGTAGCTGCAAAGGTTGTAACTGTGAAAAACGGTCATAAGTCACGTTTTTCAGAGTTGTTGTAAGTTTGAACAGTCACTAAAGGAACTGTTGTAAGTCGAGGACTACCTGTCATTGTACAGTTGATTCCCATCACTCCAGAAGATTAGGTAGCCACCCAAAAAAAGTATCCTTCCCAAAAGACGGAATGCCTCCTGCCCACTTTTAGCTGCTTTAAAAGGATAATAGGAGGGATTCTGTTTACAGTGTCGAAAGTCCCTTCTCACTATATTTAAATATATTTTCAACAGCCATTCAACTCTACTTTAAAATGTGTCTTCCTGTTCAGATTTTAATATGGTCCTATATGAAATATGGAGAACATAGGCAGAGGGTCAGGGGTTTTTTATCCCCAATTTTTAGATGTTTCCGTATGTGCCGAAATATTTGTGAGAAGCATGTTGTTGAGTATTGAATTTGAACATACGTTGATGAAATCACAACAAGCTCCTCCTCCTCCTCCTCCTCCTCCTCCTCCTCCTCCTCCTCCTCCTCCTCCTCCTCCTCCTCCTCCTCCTCCTCCTCCTCCTCTTCTTCTTCTTCTTCTTCTTCTTCTTCTTCTTCTTCTTCTTCTTCGTCTTCTTTTTCTCCTCCTCCTCCTCCTCCTCCTCCTCCTCCTCCTCCTCCTCCTCCTCCTCCTCCTCCTCCTCCTCCTCCTCCTCCTCCTCCTCCTCTCTTCTTCTTCTTCTTCTTCTTCTTCTTCTTCTTCTTCTTCTTCTTCTTCTTCTTCTTCTTCTTCTTCTTCTTCTGCCATATCCCCCATCGGACGTTGGCAATCATGTTGGCAATCCTATTTTTATCAATGCATTTGACTCCTTTTATAAATGAAGCTTTTAAGATCTCCAGACCTTAAAATAAGTAAGTTTGCGTACTGCCTTAATCCACAGGGAGCTCTGTCCCGTCAACCATTAGAAAGCTCTAAATGTTGATAGTCGCAATGAACTTCAACATTATTTTGTCGTGTTTTTAAACAATGGCTCGATATTTGCCTTTATTGGATTACCGTTGTATTATTACATTTTTCTTAATAAATTATGCATCCGCTTGTGTTCCCTGGTGGATAGAAAAGCAATTTCTAAATACATCTAAATCATAATAGAGCTAAGGATGCAAACTGCGTAGGCACAGTTTCTGTGATCGGTTCCATAAATCTGCAAGCTAAACCACAATGCGAGTAGAATCACATATAGAACAGGAGGGACCCTGGAGAATTCTTCTGATCTTCAGATAGTGCCCAAGGGTAAGTATATTTCCCCAGAGCCAAATGACCAGAAACTGATAGGTTTAAATGCCTGCAACTGATTCTCATTTTGACTTGGAATTTCTTTCCTTCCACCGTTCATTCATTGCATTCAATAATCGAGAGTTCCTCTGGAAGATAAGTGTTTTAAAAAGCTTTTCAAATATAATAACACTAATCATACAATAAAAAGAAGGGCACCCGGATCCCTTGCAGAATCTGCACTGGTGTGACCTATCTTCTCCATCTGAAAGTGGTGAGCGGGATTGGTTTTTTGGCTGTTTCCTACAATTGGTTTCAGAGGCTCAGTGGATAAGATGCTGAGCTTGTTGATCAAAAGATCGGCAGTTCAGCGGTTCGAATCCCTAGTGCCGCATAACAGGGTGAGCTCCCGTTTCTTGTCCCAGCTTCTGCCAACCTAGCAGTTCGAAAGCACGTAAAAAATGCAAGTAGAAAAAATAGGGACCATCTTTGGTGGGAAGGTAACAGTGTTTAGTCATGCCGGTCGCACGACCATGGAGATGTCTTCGGACAGCACTGGATCTTCGTCTTTGAAACGGAGATGAGCACTGCCCCCTAGAGCTGGGAACGACTAGCACATATGTGCAAGGGGAACCTTTACCTTTTTACAATTGGTTTCAACGTAAAATTCTCTTGGTTGATTTTTTTTTTAAAAAAAAACAGAAGCGATGGAGGAAAAAAAATATGTACGAACCCGAGAGACGTTTTACATATTTTTTTTAAGCGAATCAGTGCGACTTGATGGAGGATAGCAGAGATAACTGTTCTTAATGGAAGCGAGAGGTCCAAGGTTTCACAGCTGTTACTCAAATTTGCTCGCCGAGTTCAGCTTTGTACTTCTTTGCCTTGCAAATTCCAACTCTCTCAATTCTCCTTCATGTTTATTCCTGGCAAGAAATAAACTTGTTTAACTGCCAGAGTGGATGAAACCCAATGAATGTTAGCACAGTGTATAAAGTGATTTATTTATTTTTTGTCACCTCCAGCGATTGGGTGCGAAACATGGATATATTTTAAGTGTAATGCAATAGATATCAGCATTCCTTTTCCAAGGTTAATGGTGCATGCCCATTACACATGGAGCTTGATAGTAGTAATATGGCAAAGCTCTTTTTAGGAAAAAAAAGGTCCATTGGCATTCTCCACCAAAATCATTTCTTTTAAAAAACGCTTCTCTGGAACAAATAAATAGCATCTTATTAAGGCAAGTTAGCTGCAGGCTGCTGTAAGGTGTTTTGGAATTCTATTCCTGTTGTTTCAAGAATTCTAGAAGATAGCCCCAAAAACCATGTCCAAACCAAAAACAAAAACTACAGGAATGTGGCAGTTGTCTGAATAGGGAGGAGTCAGCAACCCGTGGCTCTGGACCCACATGTGGCTCTTTCGTCCCTCTGCTACAGTTCTTTGTCGCCGCCACAATTTTGAGAGGAGCTTCCGGTTATGGGGAGGAAAAGCACGGCGCACCAGGAAGAGACTCTATGGCAAGGGGCAGGTTTCCCAGTCACAATTGATAGGGCTATCAGTTAGGACAGGTAGAGGAAAAAAGATGCCGTGCTAGGAGGAGACTCTCTGGTGGGGGAAATCGGACTTCCGGTTGGCTCCAGAATTGAAGGAGAGGGAGGCTTCCGGTTAAGCCCCCCTCCCCTACGGTTTGTGGCTCTTTGTGTTTTTAAGGTTGCCGACCCCTGGAATAGGGAAACAAATCCAGAATCTATGTCAACACAGGCTTGTGCAAGACATGTAGCATCCTACAAGAAGTCCTACCAGGACTAAGTGATGTCTCACCTGATCGAGGGGACATGGTGACTTCCAATTGTACAACAGTTACTTAATTCACTCAAACAGTTGCAAAACTTAGTTTGGTGTTTGTGACAATATCAGCTCCAGATTCTCATCCGTCAGGGTCCTTCCTTGCCAAATTAGGACTCCTTATCTCCTGCTTTTTGGACTCATTTCACAGCCTGTCCTGAGGTTCCACCACCATTATCACCTTTCTGATTAAAATGCAGACTTTTCTGTTCCTTTTGGAGACCTTTTCCTATTTCCAGCCCTGAACCATTTAAACGAAGGTGTTGCCATTCAGGACAACAATAACGACAAATGTTTGTCTGATTGCTGTCTGCGAGCCTGACAATAATCATCAAATCACTTTATTAGCAAACATAAAATTGCACTAAGCTCTTATCATCACAGAAGGATAATTAGGACAGTAAGTAATCATCAATGGCAAAGCCCATCCGTGACAAGGATTAAGTGGAGTTATTTTAGGAGGCTTTTGTGATAGATCCGCACTCATATATACAATTTCTCTTGTTTGTTCAGCTTTATACAGGCATATTTGTTTTAGATTATTCTTCGGGATTCCTTCTCGCAGCAGTTGGTGAGAAGAAATTCTAGAATGGCTTTTCTTTCTGCTACTCCCCAAAAGAGAGAGGTGCCGTGGCTCACTGGCTCAAACCCACTGGGTTTCTCGGCTGGAAAGCTGACAGCCCAGGTTCGAGACCCAAGCGCCAAACCATGGGGTGAGCTCCCATCCTCGCCTCAGCTCCTTGCCAACCTAGAAGTTCAAAAGCATGGCAATGAGAGTACATAAATAGGTACCACTTTGGTGGAAAGGGTAACAGCACTCCATGACGTCATCCTGTCCACCTGACACCCCCCAAAATAACTTCAGGCAGAGCTGACTCAATGGCCTTGAAACAGAGATGAGCACCTCCCCCTATAGTCGGCAATGACTAGTGCAGGGGTCAGCAACCTGCGGCTCTGGAGACACATGTGGCTCTTTCAGCCCTCTGCTGCGGCTCCCTGTCACTCAAAATATGTGTCACAACCATCAATGTGCGACACCCACCAGCACATGATTTATTGAGCTTTTCAACCCCTGGTAGGCCAACCATGGATAAATCCAAGAAAAGAAAAGTTTCAGAACATTTAATTCAACCTCATGTACTAGTTTTGTGGCCACTCAAGAAATAGTCAGGCACGGGAAGGGTTTTGTGGCTCCCAGTGTTTTCTTTTCTGTGGGAAACGGGTCCAAATGGCTCTTTGTTTAAGGTTGCAGACCCCTGGGATAGTGGTTAAAGGATTAGGCTAGAAACCAGGAGATGATGAATTCTAGATCCACCAGAGGGATGAAACCACCTGGGTGACTTTGGGCCAATCATCAAGAGATGGTGAGTTCTAAAGCCGGATAGATGACATAGAGACAATCACCAGGAGATTGTGAGTTCTAGTTAGTAGTGGGTTTTACTTAGCTTTGCTACCGGTTCGGAACTGTGAGCACATGTGCTCACTTGCTTCGCTTGCATGCAGCACTTCTGCACATGCACAGAATCTTCTGTGCATGCGCAGAGCGTCCATGATGACGTCCGGGTGGATGGACGGAGCCTCCCGCTGCTACCGCTACCGATTTGCCCAAACTAGGGCAAACCGGTAGAAACCCACCACTGGTTCTAATCCCACCTCAGGCATGAAAACCGGCTGCGTGACTTTGGACCAATCACCAGGAGACTTGGGACGTCTAGTACCACCTTAGACATGGAAGCCAGCTGGATGACTCATGACATGGGTGATTAAGGTTGTAGACCCCTGGACTAGTGAAGTAAAATCCACAGGGATTTTGGGTCCTTCCTTGCCAAATAAGGTCTCTTTTACTCCTGCTTTTTGGACAACAACAACAACAACAACAACACATTTTTGTCTGATTGCTGTCTGCAAGTCTTGCAATACTCATCAAATCACCTTATTAGCAAAATGTAGAATTGCACTAAGCTCTTATCATCACAGAAGGATAATTAGGACAGTAAGTAATCACCAACGGCAAAGCCCATCTGTGACAAGGTTTAACCGGAGTTATTTGGAAGCTCTATTATTACCATGTTTTCCCAGAAATAAGGTCCTGTCTTATATTTTTTTGAACCCTGTAATAAGCGCTAGGCCTTATTGCCATGTGCTCAAAAGCCCAATTGGCTTATTATCAGGGGATGTTTATTTTTGGGGAAACAGGGTATTATTATTATTATTATTATTATTATTTAATCTGTAGTTAGATTCAGAGTCTTTGAGGCTGGTTAATAGCTCAGCAGCTCGAGTGCTAACCAAGGACCTAGGAACTGTTAAGTTAATAACAGTTTATTATTATTATTATTATTATTATTATTATTATTATTATTATTATTATTATTATTATTATTATTATTATTTAATCTTTAGTGAGATTCACAGCCTTTGAGGCTGGTTAATAGCTCAGCAGCTCGAGTCCTAACCAAGGACCTAGGAATTGTTAAGGTATCCTTGGAGGATGTAAGCTGTTCCGAGTAAGGTGGTTTTTTGTAGAGTCAAAATATTCAAGTCCGGTAAATTTAGAATTTCTAATAGTGGGGTAGCCCTTTGGGTATTGCTTCTAAGGGCTCCAATTACAATCGGGACAACACACGATTTCTTTTTCCACAGTCGCTCAACTTCAATTTGCAAACCCCGTACTTTGTGATTTTTTTCTTGTTGCTTATCTTCAATCCGTGCATCCCCAGGTATTGCAATGTCAATGAACCATACTTTTTTTTCTTTTCAACTACCGTTATGTCAGGTGTGTTGTTGTTGTTGTTGTTGATATTATTATTACTATTATCCTTCAGCAAAAGGGTCAATAAATGCGGGTCTCATAGAAGATCAGAAAGCAGAGAGAGCTTTAGAATAGAACTTTTCAGGCCAACATTTTAGAACAATTAAGTAATCTTGAAAGAAATTTTAAAGAAATTTTAAAGCAATTTGAGGATAAAAGGGGAAACCAGAAACCAGTTTCCTTTTTTTTTTTTTTTTTTTTTTTAAGTAAAAGAAAACTATTAGGAAGTTGAAAACAATTCTGGAACAGCTTTGATCTATAATGTTATGATGGTGACCCATCACTTTGGTAGTGAATAGTTAAATTCTGAATTTGTGTGGTGAACACTCTGGGGGGCGGTGCTCATCTCCGTTTCAAAGCCAAAGAACCAGCGCTGTCCGAAGACGTCTCCATGGTCATGTGACTGGCATGACAACACCAAAGGCGCATGGAACGTTGTACCTTCCCACCAAAGGTGGTCCTTATTTTTCTACTTACATTTTTTATGTGCTTTCGAACTGCTAGGTTGGCAGAAGCTGGGAAAATTAACGGGAGGTCACCCCATTACACAGCACTAGGGGATTCGAACTGCTGAACTGCCGATCTTTTGATTGACAAGCTCAGCCTCTTAGGCACTGAGCCACTGCGTCCTATGCTCTGTCTTTGGCAAAAAGACAAAATACAAGCTGAGTGGACGCCACCTTGTAGACAACACTTCCTCTGTCAAGGACCTTGGAGTACTGATATCTAATGATCTAAGTGCCAAAGTCCACTGTAACAACATTGCCAAAAAGGCATTAAGACTTGGAAACCTAATCTTGCATAGCTTCTTCTCCGGTAATATTACACTAACAACAGCATACAAAGCATTTGCCAGACCAATTCTCAAATACAGCTCATCTGTCTGGAGCCTGCACTGCATATCGGACATTAATACAATTGAGCGTGTCCAGAGATATTTCACAAGAAGAGTCCTGCACTCCTCTGCTCTCAACGGAATCCCTTATGCCACCAGGCTTGAAATTCTGGGCTTAGACAATTAGAACGACACTGCCTTCAGTATGACCTAAGTACACAAAATAATCTGCTACAATGTCCTAACTCTCAATGACTACTTCAGCTTCAACCAAACTAATACATGAGCACACAACAGATACAAACTTAAGGTAAATCGCTCCAAACTCCATTGCAGAAATACGACTTCAACAACAGAGTGGTCAATGCCTGGAATGCACTACCTGATTCTGTGGTTTCTTCCCCAAACCCCCAAAACTTTAACCTTAGACTGTCTACTGTTGACCTCACCCCATTCTATAAGGGTGTGCATAAGCGCACCAACATGCCTACCCTTTCTGTCCTACTGTCCCCATTTATTAGCATCCATCTCATGTATTTAGAATTATGTCTATACTTATATCTGTTATCTAGTATGTGCTTGACGAAATAAATACCGTATTTTCCGGCATATAAGACGACTGGGCGTATAAGATGACCCCCAACTTTTGAGAATGTTTTTTTTGTGTTAGAAAGTAGTCTTATACACAGGAAAATACAGTAAATAAAAATAGAATAGAGCTGGAAGGAAGCTTGGTGGTCTTCTAGTCACCCCCCCTACTCAAGTAAGAGAACCTATACAATTTCAGTCAATTGACTGTCTAGTCTCTTCTTAAAAGCCTCAGTGATGGAGCGCCCATGATTTCTGAAGGCAACTTCTATTCCTTTAGCCTTCTTGATAACTTGTCCTTTCATTTTTGTAGAAGAGACAACATCAGCACAGACACGCTGGAAAGGTTAGTAGTAACCTCCTGCAAGTTTCCCAAATCCTGGCCTTGAATCCCTAGCAACCCCTTGCTGCTCCGTCCTGCATTTTCCTTCAGTTTAGCTGTAACATCAAGGGACTGTCCCATAATTGGTCATCAAGGCTGGAGCCCTCTTCCGCTTCCATTGCAAAATCATCTCTCTACTTGCTAAGGGGAGTCACCCTGAACTGTCTTTTGAAGCTTCAGCTTTAATAAAAGCCTGTTAGAGATTCTCAGTCATCCTGGTCATGGTTGTCCCAAAGGTGCTTTTTCAGGAGGCACCTGGACTTTCTTGTTTTTTATTTTTTTTTCTGAAGACCTTTCGCTTCTCATCGAAGAAGCATCTTCAGCTCTTGACTGGATAGTGGCGAATGGAAGGATTTATATTCCTTGCAGACAGCTGGTCATTTGCATCCTTTTAGAGAGTCGTTGAGGCCACCTGGAGATTTGTCTGTGTCCTCAGGATCACCTGAGTGGTGCTCCTGATTCCTGTCGACTCCTGAAAAAGTACCTTTGGATCTGGCTTTGGTAGCAAGGTGCCGTTTTGGTAGCAAGATGGCATTCGTAGCCAGCCTGCCTGCTGCACTACATAATAATATGGCTAATCCTCATTTCTTTCAGCCCTAACATGTAGGTAGTCCTCTACTTATACCCATTCATTAAGCCACAATGTAAAGATACAATAGCACCGAAAAAATAGTAATTTATATTTAATTCCTCTCGTTTAGGAAGATTGCAGTGTCCCATGGTCGTGTGAGCCTCCTTTGCAATCTTCCCCACTATGTGCTTTCGAACTGCTAGGTTGGCAGAAGCTGGAAAAGTAACGGGAGCTCAACCCCATTACACAGCACTAGGGATTCGAACTGCCGAACTGCCCTACCTTCTGATCGACAAGATCAGCGTCTTAGCCACTGAGCCACCTAGCCAGACTTCCGACAGTGTCAATAGGGGAAGTTGGATTTGCTTAATGACACGATTCACTGAACAACTGCAGTGACCCTTTTCACCACTATGGCCAAAAAAAAAAAATGTCCTAAAATCAGGTGTGAATCCTTTAACAGCCACCTGGCTTGTTGGTCCCAATTGTTGGCCGTAGGTTGAGGAGTACCTGCACTGTAAAGAAGGGGTCTCCAACCTTGGCAACTTTAAGACTTGTGGACTTCAACTCCCGAATTCCTTAGCCAGCAAAGCAAAGCTGGCTGAGGAATTCTGGGAGTTGAAGTCCACTAGTCTTAAGTTGTCAAGGGTTGGTGACCCCCTGCTGTAAAGGACATTACACAACTGTCATTTCGGTTTTTCTGTGCGCTCTTTTTGCTCATGCTTTGCACTTCTTCCCAACTCCTGCATTCTTTCGTATGTTAATGATGTATTACATGAGGAACATCAGAAAACTTTCCGATCTGATATTATTTAGTATGTGAAGTTTAGTAGGTTGAGTCTCCAGCAGCGACAACATCAAATCGTGGTTTTAGTGTGCTTTCTGGATGCGTGGAGGTCTCGGCATCTGCAACATTGCACATAGGGATATTCCGGCAATTTATAATCACCTCCTGTTGTGCCATCCATTAGAATCGCTTTGAATATTTGGAAGAGCAGAGATCAAGGCAAAAAAATATATATATCTTCGCTCGGAAAACCCGACTGCACAAACGTAGAATGGGGTATTGCTATCTTGGCAACAGTAATTGAGAAGAAGCAGTTGATTTAAAACAGGGGTGTCAAACTCGATTTCATTGAAGGCCGCATCAGGGTTGTGTTTGACCTTGTGGGGCCAAGTGGGCGTGGCCAGGGTAGGCGTGGCCAGCTCCATGTCCTGCAGCCCTCTGCTGTCGAGAACGGAGCCCAGGAGGGCTGGCGGAGGCACCGTCGGCCAGTCCTTCACTATTTCCAGGGGGGCTTCGTGGGCCAGATCTAAGCACCTCACGCAGGGGTGAAATACTACCGGTTCACACCGGTTCAGGCAAACCGGTAGTAATAAAAGCTAAAAAATAATAGTAAAAAAAAAGCTACTGATTTCTCCGAACCAGTATTTCCGACGATCAGCTGTGCTGCACAATTTAGATTCAATCTAAACTGTGCAGCACAGCTGGTCCACTCCTTGCTGTTCTACTTACCTTCTTAAGCCTCCTTTTTCTGCACAAAGTGCGTGCTTGCTACACACTGCGCTTGAGGCGAACCAGTGGCAACCCACAGAGAATTTTACCACTGATCTCACAGGCCAGATCTGGCCCATGGGCCCTGAATTAGACATCCCTAATTTAAAATGACTGCGAATCAGGTGTGTACTCTGGTTGCCCCAAAAGGTCAAAGACCAGTTTAGGTTTCATCAAGTCATCATCATTCCACTTAAAACTGTGTCGATTTGACCCAGCCTCCACTATAACGTCCAATTCTCAGCACTGCACCTTAAATTGTAACATGTTCAAAACGTGTAATGCATTTAAAGATCATCAAGGACCACAAGCAGCTTTAGGAGGAGAGATTGAAGTCCTCAATTTACAGGTAGTCCTCATTTAGTGACCATTCAAAGTTAGAACGGCACTGAAAAAAAGTGACTTACGACCGTTTGTCAGAGTTGTGACCTTAGTAGCGTGCCCAGGAACATGTGATCAAAATTCAGAAAGTTTGGCAACTGGTTCATACTTATGACCGTTGCTGTGTCCCAAGGTCATGTGTTCCCTTTTTGTGACCTTCTGTGATCCCCTTTTGTGACCATTCACTTAACAACCAGGTTACTCACTTATCAACTGCAGTGATTTGCTTAACACCTATTGCAGGAACGGTCATAAAATGGGGGCAAAATTCAAACAAATGTCTCACTTGAAAACAGGAATTTTGGGCTCCATTGCGGTCGTAACTCGAGGACTACCTGAAAATGGGAATGCTAGTCCTTTAGAAAGAGAAAAATCAGGAGGTAGCAATAGGATGAGCCCTGTCTTGAAACGTATGAACAATTTTCATGCAGGAACTCAATAGGACCTTCTGCTGTTTCAGAGGACAGGACATAAACTACTATAATGGGTTTAACTTACTGGAAGGGAGATACCAGCGCAGGGATTAGTGTGGAGTATTGCAGGCTAACTCTGCCTACTGCCAGGAGTTCGAATCCTGACTGGCTCTAGGTTGAGTCAACCTTCCATCCTTCCAAAGTGGGTAAAATGAGGACCTAGATTGTTGGGGGCAATAGGCTGACTCTGTAAACTGCTTAGAGAGGGCTGTGAAGCACTGTGAAGCGGTATATAAGTCTAAGTGCTATTGAGGAAGGAAGGAAGGGAGGGAGGGAGGGAGGGAGGGAGGGAGGAAGGAAGGAAGGAAGGAAGGATGGAAGGAAGGAAGGAAGGAAGGAAGGAAGGAAGGAAGGAAGGAAGGAAGGAAGGAAGGAAGGAAGGAAGGAAGGAAGGAAGGAAGGAAGGACTGTGATGGCTCAGTGGTTAGAATGCAGTATTGCAGGCTAATTCTGCCAACTGCCAGGAGTTTGATCCTGATCGGCTCAAGGTTGACTCAGCCTTACATCCTTCCAAGGTGAGTAAAATGAGGATCCAGATTGTTGGCAAGAGGCTGACTCTTTAAACCGCTTAGAGAAAGCTGTAAAGCACTGTGAAGCGGTATATAAGTCTAAGTGCTATTGAGAAGAGAGGAAGGAAGGAAGGAAGGAAGGAAGGAAGGAAGGAAGGAAGGAAGGAAGGAAGGAAGGAAGGAAGGACTGTGATGGCTCAGTGGTTAGAATGCAGTATTGCAGACTAATTCTGCCAACTGCCAGGAGTTTGATCCTGATCGGCTCAAGCTTGACTCAGCCTTCCATCCTTCCAAGGTGAGTAAAATGAGGATCCAGATTGTTGGCAAGAGACTGGCTCTTTAAACCGCTTAGAGAGAGCTGTAAAGCACTGTGAAGTGATGTATAAGTCTAAGTGCTATTGAGAAGGGAGGGAGGGAGGGAGGGAGGGAAGGAAGGAAGGAAGGAAGGAAGGAAGGAAGGAAGGAAGGAAGGAAGGAAGGAAGGAAGGAAGGAAGGAAGGAAGGAAGGAAGGAAGGAAGGTGATGGTTCAGTGGTTAGAATGCAGTATTGCAGGCTAATTCTCCCAACTGCCAGGAGTTCGATCCTCACCGGCTCAAGGTTGACTCAGCCTTCCATCCTTCCAAGGTGGGTAAAATGAGGACCCAGATTGTTGGGGGTAAGAGGCTGACTCTGTAAACCGCTTAGAGAGAGCTGTAAACAACTGTGAAGCGGTGTATAAGTCTAAGTGCTATCGCTATCACTATTTTTAGCTCAGGCCTCCAAGGAAAAGAGAAGTTACCATGTGACACAGCTACCGATAATAGTCCTCTGTGTGTCCTAAGCCTGGCATCTTTGTGGATGTCTCAGCAGGGATTTCCAGCACGGGTCTTCTCACTTCATTTGTTTGCTTGTTCTCCCGTTCTCCAGTAGATAATCAAGGCATAATAGAGTTTCTCCTCTGAGATGACTGTAGGGCTTCATTATGGCCCACTTAATGAGCACAGAGGAAATAATATTGGATGGGAGCCATCACAAAAGGCCAGGAAAGGTTGCTTAGATTTCTTTGTTCATCTCGGCTTCTACCGATGGCAAGTTTGGAACTAGTTCCTTATTGTCTTCCTCATAGAAGCTGTTGGGTTAAAGGTACCTCCAGCGCTAGTTGCAACATTTCAAAGGATTCAGTTTAGCTGTCAAGATAATTCTAAGCTTTCGGCATTGCTGTTGAAGCTGCAATCTCTGTTAAATCAGTTGATGTTATCAGTTGTGGGTGTTTGCATCTCTGTGTTATGTGTGCGTGTAAACAGACTGGGTTTGTGGAATTTATTTGCGTCTAGGGGGAAAAAAATACGTTGCCAGGAGAATCTGATAGCTGCAATCTGTCATTTATTCTTCAGAAGTTTAAACCCTGGTTTAAAGGAGCCTGGTTTAGCTCTGCAGACTAAAGCACCGTAATTAACTTCCAGCTGTCTGCAATTACACCAGTTCGAATCTCCCCAGGCTCAAGGTTGACTCAGCCTTCCATCCTTTCTAAGGTAGGTAAAATGAGGACCCAGTTTGTGGGGGCAATAAGCTGACTTTGTATAAATACACAAAAGTATGAAGGCTATTGCTTAACACATTGTAAGCCGCCCTGAGTCTTCGGAGAAGGGCGGCATATAAATCAAATTAAAAAACAAAACAAAAACCCAACTGCAGTCCTTTATTGCAAAAGTTCATGAATTCATTGGCAATTCCAGAAAAAGTCATCTTCTCCTGCTTTGCTATCATATATTGTATGGGTTTATCGTGATGCATGTTGGCTTCCAAAGTTGCATGGTGTCTACTCTGAGAAACAGGTGTTCCATTGGATACACTAAGTTTTCTAAATTAGAGTCT
Organism: Coluber constrictor foxii; assembly: GCA_038048745.1. NCBI lineage: Eukaryota > Metazoa > Chordata > Lepidosauria > Squamata > Colubridae > Coluber > Coluber constrictor. Next base: position 4,365,636 of record CM075967.1, on the reverse strand, counting down.
ATGGATACTAGTAAACCCAATGCACACATTCTTAGCCTAGTCTTATTGTGGTAACCATTATATCAAGGGTCCCAATATTTTAATTCTGGAACCTTGGGGAGCTTGATAAGTGGACCGCCATGAAGAAAATCTCTGTGGGTGCTAGGAGATGAAAATGATTTGATGGCACATCATCCATCCATCCATCAATCAATCAAAATTCTAAATGTGCCTTCTGGCAAGCATTGTTTAGGAATTCTGAGCACATTAGCTTGATCAGGCGACATTCTTCTCGTGTCCAGACGTTCTAACTAAGAACTGCTTCCAAATATAGTACTCCAGTGAATGTGTCCATTTTTAGCTCTGCTATTATCTCTTCTACGCAGAAAGAAAAGTCTAAAATCGATTTGACATCTAAAAGCTCCTTCCTCGTAGTGGCATATGGAAACAATGCATTTTCGAAAAGAATCCATTCCAAATGAAGAGTATTAGCCAATTTCTTTTAATTTTGCGTCTGTGTCTTTGTTTCTTTTTTTCTTTTTTTAAAGTCCCTTTCCTAAAGTCCCAATTGATTGGGATGGAGGCAACAGCAAAGAGTTCCAGTATCTATTCTTGGCCTGGTAGAGGAACACTTGAAGCTCACTAGCTTTTTATATTATCTCACAACTTTCTATTTTATTTTATTCTTTTATTTTCTTATTATGTTTATAGGGCGAACAATCTCATACATGTATGCCTCTGAGTCAGGGGTGAAATCCAGCAGGTTCTGACAGATTCTGGAGAACCGGTAGTGGAAATTTTGAGTAGTTTGGAGAACTGGCAAATACCACCTCTGATTGGCCCCAGGGTGGAGAGGGGCCAATATCCTTTCCCCAGGAGTGGGGAGGGAATGGGGATTTTACAGTATCCTTCCCCTACCATGCCCATCAAGCCGCACCATGCCCACCAAGCCACGCCCACAGAACCGGTAGTGAAAAAAATAGATTTCACCACTGCTCAGAGTGCTGTGTTAGTTCCTGTGGCATTCTTTTTAGTTTTATCAAGATTTTGGGATGGATGAACGGATAGAAATTGCTTTCTATATCTCAACAGTGCTTATGCTCAAGGGAATTGCATGCCTGTCCAAAAAAACCATCTAATTAGTTCATAAATTCAGGGTCTACAAAGACTTAGTTGCACAATGTTGCATACTGGTAAGATGTACCAACTCTTGTTTGACGAAAGCAAAAGATGGTGAAGTATTTTTTCCAGTGGGACCGGTCTATCAGGGCAACCTGGTCTACCCAATTATGGGATGGAGCATACTGCTTCTGCTTTCACCTTTCAGCCCCAACCCAGGAACCTTCACAGGCAATCGCTTTCGTGACAAACTAATTTTTGTGTTGAATTTATATTTTACCGACAAAGAAAGGAAGGAAGACTATGTACTGGTCTTCCTTCCTTCCTTCCTTCCTTCCTTCCTTCCTTCCTTCCTTCCTTCCTTCCTTCTTTTCTTTTCTTTTCTTTTCTTTTCTTTTCTTTCTCATTCTCTCTCTCTCTCTGTGTCTTTCTCTCTCTCTCTCTCTCTTTCTTCCTTCCTTCCTTCCTTCCTTCCTTCCTTCCTTCCTTCCTTCCTTCCTTCCTTCCTTTCTTTTTCTTTTCTTTTCTTTTCTTTCTTTCTCATTCTCTCTCTCTCTCTCTCTCTGTCTTTCTCTCTCTCTCTCTCTCTCTCTCTCTCTCTCTTTCTTTCTTTCTTTCTTTCTTTCTTTCTTTCTTTCTTTCTTTCTTTCTTTCTTTCTTTCTAACTGCTATTGCTATCGGATGCTGTGTTTCAAAGCAGATATTTAAAGAACAAGGCATTCAGATTGGTCTTAAAATAATTGTTTGATAAGACTATATACTTCTTAATTGCGTTATATTATGTGTGCAATGGAAATTTAGATGGACACGTGAAATTAGCAAGCCAATTTTAATTTTGCATTAGGTCAGAAAGTACATTTGATGATTTGCTGGTCAAAAGTTATACAAAAGACTGAATTCAGTCATGGTCGCAGTTGTTAATTTGGTAACTGTGTATGTCCTATTACCGCCACATCTTGGCTGCCTTGCGGTTCCACGAACTGACACTATTCAATCTGTCTTCTTTCAGGGCCTGGAGCAGTGCATGATGGGAACAGTGGTGGCTCAAGAAGAGCTGGCTGCGTTTGGCTGCTTCCGTTGCTGCTTTTACACCTCCTGTTGAAGTTTTGACCCTTTTGAAGATGGCGATTCTAAGAGGAAGGGAGGGTGGGGAAAAAAAGGAAGAATACTTTTACAAAGTCAGAAAATAATCCTAATAGTCAAGAATTATATTATCACAAAATCTCGGAGAGAAAGAAAACAAGTCTGGGAAAAAAAAAATAATAAATTCCCAAGAAGAATCCACCATGATCTACTGAAGTTCCAACACAACGGAGTATTCTGTTTTCTTTCTGTTTTTATTCCTTTTTTTGTTTTCCCCTGTCATGGACAAAGATGCAGCTGTTGGTGACCGATCAGCGCATTTGGCTAATGAGTGATCATTCTGCCATTTAGACTCATACGTTTTGTTGCTCTTCCCAGGTTCACTGATCTAGAAGATTCTCAGCTCAGCTGTCTTGGCACCTCACCTCCCATAGCTTTCTTCCACCCATTCTCGCCACTTCATGGACTCCGCCCTCCTCCGTACAATTGCCAATTCTAACCGAGAAACAACCCACCACAACCACTTTTACAAGAAGATCACATACACACACACACACACACAGCTGCAAGAAAACAAACCACCGTCACGCAACGATTTAAGACATTAATTCACTGTACTACGTGGATGTACTTACATGGATATTACGGGATTCTGAGTCATTATTAATTTTATTAATTATATTTTCTGATATGAGCCTAGAACTGTTAGTTCATTTAAAAAAAAGTACACACACAAAACCCCAACAAAAAGAAAAGAAAAGAAAAGGAATGAACGAACGAATGAATAAAATAAGTCGAATACTGGGCTTTTAGACTAGGTTTACGGACCGTGGAGCATCGGGGTCAATGATGGTTTGCGCGATCAGGTGGGATGAGAATGGACACTTTTTGTAGGCAAAATTGTGAGATGGAAACAACGGGCTCCACCAACAGTACTGAATAACTCATTCCTTATTCTGGACGTTCAAAGAAAGACAGTTGTCCAGTGTTTTCATAATGTTTGGAAATTCAAAGGTTGATGCTCATCGTACGTTGAGTTTGATTGATATGCTTATTGTTTTTATGCTGTGCTTGTATGTATGTGTGTAGTGTCTACACACACACACATGCACACACTCACTGTCTTATACAGTTTATAAACACACACACACATGAAACATAAAATATTTTTTTGTTAGCATTCTAGCACACTATTTCTCAGCTGGGTCCTTCTTACACACATTATTGCATGCTGTAAATGGAGTTAACTGTGTATTAGACTGGAGGATAAAGTTTTATTGGTAACTGTGTATATTTAACTCCTCCCTCCTATTTTTCTTTTTCCTGATTTCTTTTTTTTCTTTTTCTCTCTTTCCCTCTCTCCCCTCCTCCCTCGCTCCATCTCTCTTATTTTCCTTTGAATTATTTACATTGTGAAGACATTTATAAAAAAAGAAAAGGAAAAAAAAGAAAAAAAATCTGCAGCAATATGTTTCCACATTCAAAATTCTTTAAGGGGTGTGGGGGAGGTGATATAATGATGGTTAAAAGCTAACACACTTGCTTTCCCCATCCCTTCCCACCCCACTCCCCTCGCACAACTCTTTACAGCTCCAGATTAAAAACATGGCAAGGGCTGCAAAAGAAGAAAGAAGAAGAAAGAAGAAGAAGAAGAAGAAGAAGAAGAAGAAGAAGAAGAAGAAGAAGAAGAAGAAGAAGAAGAAGAAGAAGAAGAAGAAGAAGAAGAAGAAGAAGAAGAAGAAGAAGAAGAAGAAGAAGAAGAAGAAGAAGAAGAAGAGGAGGAGGAGGAGTTTCAAATAATGCTGTCTTTTAAGAAGAAAGAGGGGGGGAATAATTTTTCCTCAAATTGCATTCATTTTGTTCTCTCGGTTTCTTTTTTGTTTTATTTGTTTTCCTTTTCAGTGGACCTGGAGAAGAGCACTTTGATGTTGGAGGTTGGGAGAAATCTAAAAAGAGGCCTTTTTTTGCCCTTGGTTTGTTTTGAGGTCAAGACGGGAGGTTGTCTCTGACTTTACATTAAAAAGAAAAAGAATATGTACCACTTTGTCTATTCATCTGGTTGTGCCATCTCGTTCCTAAATGGATGGGGAGGAGGATTGTGTATAGAGCTCAATAAAACGTTGAGCTTGGATGCAAGGGAGAAGTGAGTGAGAAGACTATGGTGGGAAGCCACCACTGGGATAGGTAAGTAGTAGTTAAGGTAAAGGTAAAGGATCCCCTTGCACATATGTGCTAGTCATTCTTGACTCTAGGGGGCGATGGTCATCTCGGTTTCAAAGCCGAAGAGCCAGTGCTGTCTGAAGACTTCCCCATGGTCATGTGGCTGGCATGATTAAATGCCAAAGACATGGAACGTCGTTACCTTCCCACCAAAGGTGGTCCCTATTTTTCTACTTGCATTTTTTACATGCTTTCGAACCGCTACATTGGCAGAAGCTGGGACAAGTAACGGGAACTCACCCCGTTACACAGCACTCGGGATTCGAACCGCTGAACTGCCGTCCTTTCGATCGACAAGCTCAGCGTCTTAGCCACTGAGCTATCGCGTCCCCTTAGTAGTAACTAAAGGACCATCCAATTTCCTTCCATTCAGTGGTTCCTTGCTGTGCGTAAGGAATGACTCCTATCGCTCCTCTCTTAAGTCCATTTGGTGATAGGACATCTTCTGGGCAAATCTGCAGATCTTCACTTTCACAGAGGAGGAGAGGAGGAGATTAGAAGTGATCCAGGACTCATTACATTTCGCTCTTTTAAATATTAGAGCATAGAATCACAAGGTTGGAAGGGACTTCTCTCTCTCTCTCTCTCTCTCTCTCTCTCTCTCTCTCCTCCTCCCTCCCCCCCCCTCTCTCTCTTTTGAAAACTTCCAATGATGGAGCACCCACAACTTCTGGAGATAAGTCATTGCACTGATTGTTAAAACAAAGTAAAAAAGAAAAGAAAAGAGCACACTAGAAATCGATGAAGTAACTAGACAAAATCCTTGCCTTCTATAAATTCTCCATTCTGCAGCTCCGCCAGTCTTTTCATTCACCATCCCACATCTTAACTTTGAGCTCGGAAGGAGACTCCCCTTCACCATTAACTCAACATAATTTCATTCACTTACCTGTTCCTGCAAGTCACAACCGCGTTTCAATTGATCAGCTGGGAATGTTCACAATAAACATTTAAATGTCTAGGTTTTGATTGAATAAGTAACTTCTCTAAAAGGTTTATGTGTTATTAGAAGGGGCACTTCACATACATTTAAGATGGGCAGTCCCAGTTTACACATTGATGGTCATATGCTTGGTGGCCCAGGTCAAAGGCAGTGGCCATATAGCGGTATACATCTGTGCATTAATCAGAACTGCTCAAATGCAAATATCAAATAAGAGACACGGTGGCGCAGTGGTTAGAATGCAGTACTGCAGGCTACTGCTGCCTGCCGGCTGCCTGCAGTTCAGCAGTTCGATCCTGACCAGCTCAAAGTCGACTCAGCCTTCCATCCTTCCAAGGTGGGTAAAATGAGGGACCCAGATTGCTGGGGGGCAAGAGGCTGACTCTGTAAACGACTTAGAGAGGGTTGTAAAGCACTATGAAGTGGTATATAAGTTATAGTGCTATCTCTGCCCCCTTGGTCAACACAACATACTGATAGCACTCAATACATCTGTTAGATCTATCTATACACCTTTAGGCAATTATTTCAAGACAGCAAAGGAAAAAAGAACTGTTTTTTGCTCAACTTGAGTTTCATCAGATTTTTCCAATCCAAATAGAGATCTTTACCCTACAGCAAACCATAAATCAACCCAATAGGCTAAGTTTGAACAACATGATAATGGACAAAACACCCAACAGAGGTAAATACCATATTTTTCAGAGTATGAGATACACCCCAAAAAAGGGTGAAAATCTGGGTGCGTCTTATACTGTAGCCCTGCCCAGCTTCGCAAACTGAGGTTTCAGAGGCTGAAAAAAAGCATCAGAAACGAAGCTTCAGAAAAGAAGCCCCCAAATAGAGCTTCAGAGGCTTTTTTTCTGAAGCTCTGTTTCGGAGGCTTTCAGAGGCAGGAAAAAAAGCAAAAAAAAAAAAAAAAAAAACAAGGCACAGAGCTCACAACCAAGGAACCTGTTGCTAAAATTCACCTCTGAGAACAGCTGATTGGGAGTGTTCGGGGGGGGCAATTCATCTGCCAATCAGCTTTTTTTATTTTCCTCCCCAAAAACTAAGGTGTGTGTTATACTCCAAAAAATATGGTACTCAATAAGCTTAGCAGGTGATGGGAATGAGTATTTAGTGTGGATTGGAATCCTAGCCATCAAGCCATCTTGTGTTCTATGAGGTTTGTCTTGTGTGAACTTCCACTGCTTGAGGCTGGGGAGCAGAAATGAGAGTGCAGAACCTTGTGTAAATTACTCAATATATCATGGTTAAGCAAACTGTGGCTTCACACCTGATACAAACCAAGTCAGAAGATAGCAGCCTTCTGGCAGGGATTTCACAACTCAAAATGGAGTGTGATGAGGAGACTAATTCAGATTGGCCCTTTCCATATTTAGGTAAGTTCATTCTGGGATTCATACTGGTCATTTTTCCTGACATATAGCACATATTTCAAACGCTTATGTGAATATATACTTTCTGGTTCTTCCTTGAAGATTGTTTAAATGTTCTAAGATATTTCCAGGTTGAAACTCTCCTTGTTGAAACTCTCCTTGTTCAGTTTCCATTCATTATTCCTTGTCTGGCCTTCGGGTGCTTTGGAAAATAGCTTGACCCCCTCCTCTCTGGGGCAGCCCCTCAAATATTGGAAGACTGCTCTCATATCTCCCCTGGTCCTTCTCTCACCTAGACTAGCCATGCCAGTTCCCGTAACCATTCTCATATGTTTTAGCTCCAGTCCCCTAATCATCCTGGTGCTCTTCTCTGCACTTTTCCTAAAGTCTCAACATCTTTTTAATAGTGTGGTGACCAAACTGGATGCAGGATTCTAGGTGTGGTCTTACTAAGACTAAAACCAATCTCACACTTACAACCACCACAGCATCAGCATGGTCACATGATCAAAATCGGGGATTTCCCCCCCCCCCATTCAATAGAGCCTGGGTGGCCAGTGGATTAAACTACTGCTTGTTAAAGAAGTACTAGCTGCCAGCTGCCTGCAATTACTGTGAGTTCAATTCTCACTAGGCTCAAGGTTGACTCAGCCTTCCATCCTTTCGAGTTAGGTAAAATGAGGATCTGGTTGTGGGGGCAATAAGCTGACTTTGTATAAAATAGAACCACTGCTCGGGGAGGGGGGCAAAAAGCCCTACTAAGCAGGTATATACAAAAGTATGAAGGCTATTGCTTAACGCATTGTAACCGCCCCTGCGTCTACCAAGAAGGGTGGCATATAAAATCAAACAAATAAATAAATTCCAATTCAATTCAAAGCAAACCTTTATTGTCAGGGCACAACATATGTACAATAAGATTGGTTGAGCTCCCCCAGTGCACCCACTACCCCAACACAATACAACTCACAGCGAAGACAGAAAATCCCTAATCCAATAAAACAAGGGGTTTAGCAAACGACATGTATTTATGACCAGTGATGAGTTTCCATTTTTTTTTACTATCAGTTTGTGGGTGTGGCTTGATGGGCGTGGCTTGTGGGCATGGCAGGGGAAGGATACTGTAAAATCTCCATTTCCCACCCCACTCCAGGGGAAGGTTACTGCAAAATCCCCTTTTTCTCCCCAATCAACTGGACTCAGGAGGCAGAGAATAGATGGGCGAGGAGCCAGTCAGAATATTTACTACCGGTTCTCCAAACTACTCAAAATTTCCGCTACCGATTCTCCTGAACTAGTCAAAATCTGCTGAATACCATCTCTGTTTATGACACTTAAACAGTGTCCTGAGGTCAGACTTGGGGTCAACCCTAACCCAACCAGCTTCTAACCAGCAAAGTCAATGAAGGGAGCCAGGTTTGCTTAACAGCCACACAATTCACTTAACAACTGAAGTAACTTGCTTAACAAAAAGGGTCATCAAATTGGGCAATGACTCACTTAACGACCTCTTTGCTTAGCAATGGGAATTCTGGTTCCAGTTATGGTTATAAGTCAAGGCTACCTTTAGGAGACGGAGTAGACAATCTGCAATCCTCTTGATTTTCTATGGATCCTCACCCTTGGCCAAGATGGTTGACTTGAGGGAAGTTGTGATTCCAAGGAGCTGGAAAACCCTAGCTTGTCTCTCCCTAAGATGAATCTATCCATGTCCTCCAAATTCAACCTTCAATGGGAAGAAGTAGAGTCAACACCATACATTAGTTCTCTGAAACATTGACAGATAGTTCTAAGATACCTCTAAGCCAGGGGTGTCAAACTCAAGGCTTGGGGGCTGGATCTGGCCCATGAGGTGCTTAGATCTGGATGGTGGGGCCACTCTGGAAACAGTGAAGGGCTGGCCTGGGGTGTGTCTGCCAGGAAAACAGAGCTTAGAAGGGCCGTAGGCAGCCTGTTGTGGCCCGCCAGCAGCTAGTGGAACTGGTGGCAGACTCAGACAGTGAGGAGTTTGGGGGGGAACATGGGCCAGTCCTGGAGTCTGAGGAAGGCTCGGACGAGAGCTCTGTGTTCGAGGCAGAGATGGGGTCAGGGCCGTCCAGTGGTGGGATTCAATTTTTTTAACAACCGGTTCTGTGGACGTGGCTTAGTTGGAGGTGTGGCTTGGTGGGCATGTGACCTGGTGGGCATGGCTAGCTGGTCATGTGACAAGGTGGGCATGGCTATGCGCAGAGGGACTACTCAGAGGGCTGAAAAAAGCCATTTCTAACTGGTCCTCGCACTTTTGACTGGTCCTCACACTTATGACCATCCTCACATTTCTGCCCGTGGCGGCATTCTAAACCACCGTGTCAGTCATTTCACAACTAGTTCTCTTCACCATGGTGAGAAGATAGGGCGCAAAACGTAAAATGTGAGGACAGTCATAAGTGTGAGGACTGGTCAAAAGTGCGAGGACTTTTTCAGCCCTCTGAGTAGTCCTTATGCACAAAGGGATTAACCAGAGGGCTAAAAAAAGTGATTTCTGACAGGTCCTCACACTTTTGACCGGTCATCATTTATGCCCATTGCAGCATTCTTAATTAAATTAATTAAATAAAAATGACCTGCTGGAGCAGTCCGAGGCAGTCCAAGGCAGATGTTCAGGCCAGCCGCAGGGCAAGGTGATACAACTGGGGTAGGTAGGCCATTGCTGCTCAGGTGGGAGGCGGGCGCAGGCCTACAGGGCTGGCTGCAGGGTGAAGCGATCGGATGGGGTAGGTCAGGGGTCTGCAACTTTAAACACTCAATCTTAAACACATGTAAACACTTAAATACAACCTTAAACCTGGGTGGGCATTGCCAACTCCATATCACTTACTCCCACCCAGGTTTTGTGGCTCCCAGTATTTTCTTTTAAACAGGTATCTCTGTGCGTCTCTTTCATCTCTCCCACCTCTTTCTTTCTCCCCCCCCTCTTTCTCTCCATCTCTCTTTCTCCCCCCTCTCTTTTTCTCCATCTCTCTTTCTCCCCACTCTCTTTCTCTCCTTCATCTCTTTCTCTCCATCTCTTTCTCCCCCTCTCTTTCTCCCCTTCTCTTTCTCTCCATCTCTCTTTCTCCCCCCTCTCTTTCTCTCCTTCATCTCTTTCTCTCCATCTCTTTCTCCCCTTCATCTTTTTCTCCATTTCTCTTTCTCCCCCCTCTCTTTCTCTCCATCTCTCTTTCTCCCCCCCTCTTTCTCTCCTTCATCTCTTTCTCCCCCTCTCTTTCTCCCCCTCTCTTTCTCTTCATCTCTTTCTCCCCTTCATCTTTCTCTCCATCTCTCTTTCTCCTCCCTCTCTTTCTCCCCCCTTTCTCTCCTTCATCTCTTTCTCTCCATCTCTCTCCCCTCCCCTTTCTCTCCTTCATCTCTCTTTCTCTCCATCTCTTTCTCCTCTCCTGTTCGGGCGGCGGTGACAGCGCACCTACCGCCATCAGGTTGCCCCTCGGCTTGGAGGCGGCACCTTAAGCCTGCACCCCACTGCACGTGTGCCTGCCCCACTGTGGCTGCAGTTGGCTCTGGTTGCTCTTACTGAGCTTCGCAATGGGGCAGATGTGCCTCTCCTTCTCCTGGAGCCCATTACAATGCGGAGTTTCAGCTGTAGCCTGGGCAGCCAGTGTTTTGAGGTAGAGAAAAGTCACGTGTCTCCCCCAGCGACTGGATGGGTTAGGGTAGGCTGGCGCCATGTGGGTGGGAGGTGGGGCAGGGCAGGGGGTGGGGCGAGCCAGCAATTTAACAAATGGTTCGGTGTGCTACGAGGTCAATAAATTAAAAAAAAACACTGAACCATTTGTTAAATTGCTGGCTCATCCCGCCTCTCGCCCCGTCCCGCCCCGCCCCGCCCACCACTATTTATTGGCAATAAATAGTGGTCCGGAGGGATGGGACAAGGGGCAGGATGAGCCAGCAATTTAACAAATTGTTCGGCCGAACCACCTAGAACAGGCAGAAACCCACCACTGGGGCCGTCCAACCATTATCAGCTACCTTCGGAGCTGGAGATAAGTGGGGCTGAAGAACAGCTGGAGCCTGTTCCTGATGTGTGCATGCACAGAGCTGCCAAGAGAAGGGAATAGTTAAGGAACAAGGGCCGACTCGGGAGTAAAGGCACAGGTGGACAGTGAATGGTCCCTCCCATAGGGAATAAAAGGGAGCGAAAGGGAAGTGGAGTTTGCAGGAGACAATAAGTTCATTTCATTAGTGTGAAGAACTGTGACTCTCAGAGACGCCTTGCCAAGTATTTTCTTTTACAGCATTGCGTTTGGAAGATATCGGCCTGGCAGCTCTCCAAGCCTGATAAGGTCTGTGGTTGTAAATTCACCCTGGAAAGACTGTTTGCTGGGACTTTCCTGGATGTGAATGAGAGGCATTCACATTAGCTTAATAAAAAGGGGTTTTGTCGGGACAGGGAGTCGGCTTCATCCTTTTGATAAGCCTAGATCAGAACACAGCCATCCCGAGCTCCATTTTCACGGCAGAAGATTGCAAGAGGCCGTTGCAGCCGAAAACGGAGCTCGGGAGCTGATTTTCGCTGGCTGAGTGCTCAGGCCACCACAAGCAGCCCACCAACACGAGTAACCTTATGCTGACCCTGCCCAGCCTTACCATGCCCACCCCAGCCCTCCAAGGTCAAACACAACCTTGATGAGGCCCTCAATGAAATCGAGTTTGACACCCCTGCTCTAAGCTATTGTCCCAAGGGTTTGTACAAATGTACTGAATCTGTAACAAAACTTCTACAACTCTTGTGAGACCAAAACAGTGGCTTCGGTATTCAATGTATTTATTTGCTTTATTTAGTAAATAAAGCAGAAATGGACAATAGCTACCAAATTACAAAAGGGGTCGTATTTTTTCCCTAGATATATAAATACATACATGAACCTTTACATAACAATGTCAGTAAAGGGTGAGCATATTTCATTGTAATTGCCCATATATAATCCATGTGTATAAGCAACTTGTTCATAAATCACAAGGAACATCAGGTTTTCAATAGAAGAGTTATTGGGGCTATAAATTTATCTTTTCAATGTTTAAGTTTCCTAGCCGTACGAAGGACAAAAAGAATCTATTTATGTTGTCTAATGTGTAAATATTAAACTAATCAAACTAATACATGTAATCAATTCTATCCCGAGCATTGTAACTTTCGCGGCATTGCCAAAAGACGTTACAATTCTCGCTGCCTCTCCAACAATGTGAATATTTTACTCATTCTATAACAACAGAATAAGGATCCAATCAATTCTGTAAACGGACGTTCTATTGAGATTTTGATTAAAAGATTTCCCGCTGTTTGGTCTTTAGTTTAGCAATTATTTTGCAGATGATCATTAGACATCAGGGGTGGGGTTGTTTTATCCATATCTTGAATTGTATGTGAGTCAATCATGAACGTTATCTCTACAGATCAATAGAATTCCTGGTCCTTAGCTCAGGAAAACATTGCTTATGTTCAGGGGTTTTAGCAAGGGGTTCTCTGCCCAGTTGCTGGGTAGGCATGGCCATAGTGGGCGTGGCCTAGTTGGCCTCTTGCACCACAGCGAGGGCGGTGTTTTTTCCCTTCCTAGGCTCCAAACGCTTTCTTCGAGCTTCCAGGAGGGTGAAAACGGCCACCCAAGGCTCCAGAGGGTCTCATTTCTGGCCTTCCCAAACTTCCGGTAGGCCCGTTTTTCACCCTCCCTGAGCCTCTGCATGTACCCTGCACTTACCTGCATCCAAAACGGGCTGCGTGGGGACTCCTGGGAGGGGTGGGGTGGGCGGGGCCAGCCAGGAGTGGAATTTGGGGGTCCTCCAAACTGCACAGAATTGTCGCTAGAGGTTCTCCTGAACCCCTGAGAGCCCCCAGCAGCCTACCCCTGCTTGTGTTTGATTCTTGTTTTGTGGTTTTGCGTCAGTCTTGACTCCTGATGTCTAAATCCCTGCAGCTCCCTTGGCAAATTGGCAGAAATGGTTTGCCATTGCCTCCTTTCTAGGGCTAAGAGAAAAGGACTGGCCCAAGGTCACTGAGCTTGCTTTGAGTCTAAGGCAGGACTAGAGCTCACCATCTCATGATAATTGCTCCAGAGTCATCCTGCTGGCTTCCATGTCTAAGGTGGTACTAGACCTCCCAAGTTTCCTGGTGATTGGTCCAAAGTCACGCAGCCGGTTTTCATGCCTGAGGTGGGACTAGAACCAGTGGTGGGTTTCTACTGGTTTGCCCCAGTTTGGGCAAATCGGTAGCGGTAGCAGCGAGAGGCTCTGCCCATCCACCCGGACATCATCATGGGTGCTCTGTGCATGCACAAAAGATTCTGTGCATGTGCAGAAGTGCTGCGTGCAAGCGAAGCAAGTGCGCCCATGTGCTCACAGTTCCGAACTGGTAGCAAAGCTAAGTAAAACCCACTGCTAACTAGAACTCACAATCTCCTGGTGATTGTCTCTATGTCATCTATCCGGCTTTAGAACTCACCATCTCTTGATGATTGACCCAAAGTCACCCAGGTGGTTTCATCCCTCTGGTGGATCTAGAATTCATCATCTCCTGGTTTCTAGCCTAATCCTTTAACTACTATCCCAGGGGTCTGCAACCTTAAACACTCAAAGAGCCATTTGGACCCGTTTCCCACAGAAAAGAAAACACCGGGAGCCACAAAACCCTTCCTGTGCCTGACTATTTCTTGAGTGGCCACAAAACTAGTACATGAGGTTGAATTAAATGTTCTGAAACTTTTCTTTTCTTGGATTTATCCATGGTTGGCCTACCAGGGGTTGAAAAGCTCAATAAATCATGTGCTGGTGGGTGTCGCACATTGGTGGTTGTGACACATATTTTGAGTGACAGGGAGCCGCAGCAGAGGGCTGAAAGAGCCACATGCGGCTCTGGAGCCCCAGGTTGCTGACCCCTGCACTATACTGAATTAGCTCTGTTTTATTTTGCTCTTGCTTTTTTTCCTCTGTCATGTCTACAAAACTAGCTCAATCCCTCCATTCCAGCTGCCTCTGCTCCACCTTAAAAATGCCTTGTGTCTCGCCTTCCACCTTCAACTTTCTGGAAAGCTGGGGGTTTTTCTCCCCCAACTATTTCACCTTTCTTTGTTGACATTTTTGACCCAGACTGAAATAACTTTGCTATGATTATTTTTATTATTACCTATTGTAGCTTTGTTCCCTCCAGGCTATTCTGCAAAGTCTCCTTTTGGTATTGCCTTCATGGTCACGGGCAAAAAATAAAAGTCCTCCCACTCCCCGTTAGCCGTTTTTGAATAACAAAGTTTCCAAACTACTCCACGTTTTAGAAATATTTGCCCTCTGCTCCACCTTTCCTCGTTTTTGTAATAGCAACGATAGAATAAGACCATTATGAAAATGTTTAAAATAGAATGCTGATGATTCTCTTCCCTTTGGGCTTTTTCCAGTGGTGGTTCTTGTAATTGCAGGAATATAATTGCTAGTAAGTTACGGTCAAAACATTTACAATTTCTCGCCTCACCCTGCCCCCTTCAACTGTCATGTTCATGTTTCTTGTTTTTGAATCTTGGTGGGATTCAGCCGGTTCGGAATGGTTCAGGAGAACTAGTAATTAAATTGCTGGTTGGTCCCGCCCTTTCCAGGAGTCCCCAAGTGCCCCATTTTGGCTCCCAGGTAAGTTCAGGGAGCCTCCTAGGCCAAAAACGGGGTGTGGGGGTGTGGTGCATCCCCGCCACAGTCCATTTTTGTTCCCAGGAGGCTTCAGGGAGGCCTCCTAGGCCAAAAATGGGGCACAAGGGGTGCATTCCCCCCTTCCCGTGGCCTATTTTTGCTCCCAGGGGGATGCAGGAGGCTGAGTGCTGCCTGTCACACCCCCTGGCCACGCCCATCATGGCCACACCCACCCAGCTGGTCATTAGGGCAGAGAACTGATTGTTAAATTATTTGAATTCCACCACTGATCTTCTTATACCATTTTTATTTACATCGGACGCTGCTGCCTCAATCTACACATAATATAGTTTCCTGGTTAGCTTGCATAAGAAAAACGCAGAACTTCTTACTGTTCATATTTTTTAGAGTATGTATTCTACAGTTATACGGGTATGAATAGTTCTCCATTTGAGACCATTCATTTAATGGCTGTCCAAAGTTGCAATGACACTAAAGAAAGTGACTTAAAACCAGTCTCAAAGGCGGTAAATATAATGACACCACACTGTGGTGGCACCATCATGGTAAGAATGCAGAATTGCAAGCAAACTCTGCCCTCAACCTGGAGTTCGATCCTGACTGGGTCGAGGTTGATTCAGCCTTCCATTCTTCTGAGCTTGGTAAAATGAGGACCCAGATTGCTGGGGGCAAATATGCTGAGTTTGTAAACGACTTAGAGAGGGCCGTAAAGCACGGTAGGGTAGTATAAGTATAAGTATAAGTATAAGTATAAGTATAAGTATAAGTATAAGTATAAGTATAAGTATAAGTATAAGTATAAGTATAAGTATAAGTATAAGTATAAGTATAAGTATAAGTATAAGTATAAGTATAAGTATAATTTTATTTCTATACTGCCCTTCTCCCAAAGGAATTGGGGCGGTGCACAGCCATGTAAAAACACAGAATATACAGCTATCATAATTTAAATTTAAAATTATTAAAACTAAAACTATTACAATTTTGGCCGAATTAATTAAAAAATCAAATTAAAATCCCAATTAAAATTCATTACACAGACAGCCCTGCCTGTCGGAACAGCAGAGTCTTGAGGGCACAGCGAAAAACATGGAGGTCAGAGATCTTGTGTATTTCTGGGGCAGATCGTTCCAAAGGGCAGGAGCTCCCACCGAGAAGACTCTCCCCCTGGGTGTCGCCAGCCAAACATAATTTGGCCGACGGCACCCTGAGGAGTCTGTGTGAGCGAACTGGCCAGTGGGAGGCTATTGGTGGAAGAAGGCAGTCTGGTAGGTACCCAGGTTCTAAGACATGGAGCACTTTAAAGATAGTAACCAGCACCTTGAATCGCACCCAGAAGATCACTGGGAACAAGGGCAGCTCATGCAGGAGAGGTGTTACATGGGCGCAATAATTTGCGCCCATAATCACCCACATATATAAATCTAAGTACTGTTGTCATTGCTAGATGAATATTCTGCAAACATAGTTTATACTCACCCACCCAGTGTGTGAGTTGGGAGAAAAAAATTCTTTGTCTTTTTTTTTTGGGGGGGGGGGGGGGAAACAAGCATCTTGTTGAAAGGAAAGATGTCCCAAAGTCTAGAATATTTGACACTCTCCAAAATTTTCAGAATCAGGTTCACAGGCATCCAAGGAATGATCAGAAAGCATGCCACTCCATATATCTCTGTACACAATAGCGGAGTTGTGTAAAAGGCAAAAATCCAAATAAAATTTCCCAACTTCATAAACCATGGCTTACAAACTTAACTTTCATGTAGTGTATATCTGAAGCAAAAGAAAAAAAAAGTGAAGAGAAGAGAAGGACCAGGGGAGACAGGATAGCAAGTGTTTCAGTCTTTGAGTGGCTGCCACAGAGAGGAGCGGGTCAAGCTATTCTCCAAAGCACTCGAAGGCCAGACAAGGAATAATGGATGGAAACTGAACAAGGAGAGATTGGAAATAAGGAGGAATTTTCCATCAGTGAGAACAATCAACCTGTGGAACAGAAGTTGCCTTTGGAAGTTGTGGGAGCTTCATCACTTGAGACTTTCAAGGAAAGATTGGACTCCATTTGTCAGAAATGGTGTAGGGTCTCTGGCTTAGGCGCGCGCCGGACGTTGGACTAAATGACCTAGAAGGTCCCTTCCAACTCTGGTAATCTGTTATCTGTTGCTTTCAAAATTCCAGGAAGAAAGGATTTGGTGATTCCAGATTCAGTGAAGAATAAGAATAAACAAACCAACATACAGAATATTAGTAACAGATAGTCCTTTTTGGAGCAATATTACTTAGCAGATCGTCATAGGAAGGATTAGGAAGGAAGAGAAATCGCTTACAGGATTAGCCCCCAGAAATGGAATGGAAGTTCAATGAGTCTTTGCATGTAATATGCATATATCTTTTATTTTTAATTCCAGGTGAGCCTTGGCGCAGATTAAGGGGTATTTATTTATTTGTATTTACATTAGCGGCGGCTTCAAAGGTGAACCTGTAGACAGCAACAAGATGTATTTGATAACTGTGAGGATTGTAGTAAGCGGAGATGGTAAATTAAACGTTTCCACTCCTAGAATGAGCCACGGTGGCGCAGTGGTTTGAGTGAGGTACTGCAGGCTACTTCTGCTGCCTGCCGGCTGCCTGCAATTTGGCAGTTCAAATCTCACCAGGCTCAAGGTTGACTCAGCCTTCTGTCTTTCCGATAAAGGATAATGAGGACCCAGATTGTTGGGGGGCAATAGGCTGACTCTGTAAACCGCTTAGAGAGGGCTGTAAAGCGGTATATATAAGTCGAAGCACTATTTCTATTGCTAGTATAATCAGAAAGTAAGACAAGAAAAAAACTACCCCAAGCTTGAAAAAGCTATATTTGAATAGCCACCAGAATGGACTTTTTTTCCAATCTACTGTAAATAGTAACTTTGGAAGATCCATCGAAGCAGCAGAGCAGTGGGTTCACTCTCCATCTGTCGCGATTTTGTAATCTTGATAGATTTCTCTTTTTCCCTGTAGTTGTTATTCACATTCTTTTTCCTTTTTTTTTAAAAAAAATCTTGTTTTAAAAGAGAAAGTGTATACATAAGATGCAGAGGAACATGTTAACGCCTTGTCTGATTTTCCCCCTAAAGTTTTAACATTTTTAAAAAGAAAGAAACTGTTGAAGATATTTGAAATAAAGTATTTAACCATCCTTATGATTTCTCTTTCTTTCCTTCCTTCCTTCCTTTCTTTCTTTCTTTCTTTCTTTCTTTCTTTCTTTCTTTCTTTCTTTCTTTCTTTCTTTCTTTCCCTTCCTTCCTTCCTTCTTTCTTTCTTTCACTTCCTTCCTCCCATCCTCCCTCCATCCCTCCCTCCCTGCCTTCCTTCCCTTCCTTCCTTCCTTCCCTTCCTTCCTTTCTTCTTCCTTTCTTCTTAATTTCTCTTTCTTTCTTTCTTTTCCTTCCTTCCTTCCTTCTTTCTTTCTTTCCCTTCCTTCCTTCCTTCCTTCCTTCCTTCCTTCCTTTCTCTTTCCTTCTTCCTTCCTTTCTTTTTCTTCTTTCTTTCTTTCTTTCTTCCTTTTCTTTCTTTCTTTCTTTCTTTCTTTCTTTCTTTCTTTCTTTCCCTTCCTTCCTCCCACCTTCCCTTCTTCCCTCCATCCATCCATCCCTCCCTCCTTCCTTTCCTTTCCTTTCCTTTCCTTTCCTTTCCTTTCCTTTCCTTTCCTTTCCTTTCCCTTCCTTTCCTTTCCTTTCCTTTCCTTTCCTTTCCTTTCCTTTCCTTTCCTTTCCTTTCCTCCCTTCCTTCCTTCCTTCCCTCCCTCCCTCCTTCCTTCCTTCCTTCCTTCCTTTCTTTTTTTCTTTCTTTCTTCTTAATTTCCCTTCCTTCCTTCCTTCCTTCCTTCCTTCCTTCCTTCCTTCCTTCCTTCCTTCCTTCCTTCCCTCCCTCCCTCCCTCCCTCCCTCCCTCCCTCCTTCCTTCTTTCTTTCTTTCCCTTCCTTCCTCCCACCTTCCCACCTTCCCACCTTCCCTCTCTACCTCCTTTCCTTCCTTCCTTCCTTCCTTCCTTCCTTCCTTCCTTCCTTCCTTCCTTCCTTCCTTTTCTTCCTTTTCTTTCTTTTTTCCCATCTTTCTTTTTGTTTCTTTGTTTTCCTTCTTTCCTTCTTTCCTTTCTCCTTACCTCTTTCTTCTTTCCAGGGACTTGATTTGAAGCAATCCCTTTTAATAACCTGCAGGTAGATTTCAGAGCACAGAATGCCCGGTATAGAACAATTCTCTTTTCTCTACTGTTCATTGCATGAGCAATGAAAAAGACTCCAGCATAGGTTTGAGAGCACAGCTTGTGCAAAAGAGAAACATAAACATTTACATTAAGGTGCCAAGTACACATTTTGTCAGCTCTTAGGGGAGGCAGGCACATGAGAGGGAAAGGTTTTAAACTTTTAGACATGAAGCTGCTGAACCAAAAAAAAAAAAAAAAAGGATTAACTGCGTATTTAAATGCAATCACCCATCACAGATTCTAAGAGACATGACAGAACCTGCTTCGATCAACTCTCAGCGAGAAACAAACCTCCAGTCTTTATGAGTCTGAGATAAATCTGTCTGATATATTTAATGTGTTTATGAGAAGGTTACAAGTGATGCATTTATCATCAGGGGCTCAGGTTCTGATGACCTTCTGCCAATAGGAATTAAATCCCCGGCTACTGAAAAGTTATGATGTCAAGTGAATATTATGAGCTTTAGTAAAACGAGTTGAGTTTATTCTAATACTACCGGCATTTCAGAAAGACTGCAGTTTGTCCTCAACTTACGACCACAACAAAGCCCAACATTTCTGTCGTTAAGTGAGACCTATGTTAAGTGAGTTTTGCCCCATTTTATGATTTTCTTTTTCTTGCCACAGTTCCTAAGTCAATCACTGCAGTCTGATAAGTGTTAAATGGACCTGGCTTTCTCATTACACTTTGCTCGTCAGAATCACATCGACACAGGACACTGCAACCGTCATAAATGATAAGTCAGTTGCAGTAGGGGATTACTCCCGGTTCGCACCGGTTTGCAAGAACTGATAGTAAAAATTTGTAGTAGTTCAAAGAACCAGTAATAACATTGGCTGGCCACGCCCCTGAATCGGTCCCTGGCCCAGTCGCCACTCGCTTACCCCATCCACCTCATCAGAGGCTTTTTTTTTTTTACTTTTAAAAGCATTTTTTCTACAACCTCTTTGACCGAAAAAATGCTTTTAAAAGTTAAAAAAAAAAGCCTCTGATGATCGCGCGGCTCAATTGGGATCGTCAGAGGCTTTTAAAAGCATTTTTTCTACAAACTCTTTGGCCGAAAGGGTTGTAGAAAAAAAAAAAACGCTTTTAAAAGCCTCTGATGATCCCAGCTGAGTTGCCTGATCGTCAGAGGCTTCTAAAAGCATTTTTTTTCTACAACCTCTTAAGGTTGTAGAAAAAATGCTTTTAAAAGTAAAAAAAAAAAATTGGCCACGCCCACCCAGTCACATTACCCCCACCAAGCCACGCCCACAAAATAAACCACACCCACAGAACCGGTAATAAAAAAATTTAGAACCCACCCCTGGTCAGTTGCCAAGCACCTGAATTTTGATCACATGATCATGGGGGATGCTGCAAAGATGGTAACTGTGTAACATGGTCACGAGTCACCTTTTTTCAATGCCGTTGTAACTTGAAACAGTCACTAAGTGAATAGTTGTAAGTCTGGGACTACTTGTATTTTGACACCGATACAAGTTTCAACCGTAGCCAACCAACTTTTCTTTCCAGATTTTTTTTCCCCTAGAAATTCCTTGAGGTATTTGGCACCCAAATTTTCACACCTATGTCCTATAGCAGTGATGGTGAAACTTTTCGGCACCGAGTGCCGAAAAGGGAGTGTGCACGCTCGTCTAGGCCGCAACTCAGAAGAGGAGCTGCCCAGGGCACAGGCGCACGCCCAAAAATGAACTTCCGGTGCTGCCCAAAAATAAACTTTTGGAAAATGAACTTCCAGGGCACATGCACTCCGGCCAGCTAGTCTTCTGCGTTTCTGGCAGGCATGCATGCATGATGACAGCTGGCCAGCACACATGCTCATGCAGGAAAATGGAAGATAAGCTTTTCCAATTTATGGCACTGCCAGTACTGCAGGCTACTTCGGCTGCTTGCCGGCTGCTTGCAAATTGGCAGTTCAAATCTCACAAGGCTCAAGGTTGACTCAGCCTTCCATCCTTCTGAGGTCAGTAAAACAAGGACCCGAATTGTTGGGGGCAAGAGGCTGACTCTGTAAACCGCTTAGAGAGGGCTGTAAAGAGATATATAACTGCCCTCCCTCCTTCCTTCCTTCCTTCCTTCCTTCCTTCCTTCCTTCCTTCCTTCCTTCCTTCCTTCCTTCCTTCCTTCCTTCCTTCCTTCCTTCCTTCCTTCCTTCCTTCCCAATGGTTAGAATACAGTACAGTAACTCTGCCCACAGCCAGCAGTTTGATCCTAACCGCTTCAAGATTGATTCAGCCTTCCGTCCTTCCAAGGTAGTTAAAATGAGGACCCAGATCATTGGGGGTAATATGCTGACTCTCTAAACCTCTTAGAGACGGCTGTAAAGCACTGTGAAGTGGCATATAAGTCTAAGCTATTGCTATTGCTTTGCTCTTCTTTTTGCCCTTCCTTCCTTCCTTCCTTCCTTCCTTCCTTCCTTCCTTCCTTCCTTCCTTCCTTCCTTCCTTCCTTCCTTCCTTCCTTCCTTCCTTCCTGTGCAGTACTTAGAAAAGAGTATTGCAGGCTAACTCTGCCAACTGCCAGCAATTCGATCCTGACCGGCTCAAGGTTGACTCAACCTTCCATTCTTCCATCCTTCCAAGTTGGGTAAAATGAGGACCCAGATTATTGGGGGCAAATATGCTGACTCTGTAAAGCCCACTTAGAGAGGGCTGTAAAGCACTGTGAAGTGGCATATAAGTCTAAGTGCTATTGCTATTGCTAAAGGGGGGGAATACAGTTTCAACTTGCTTTCAACTGGTCCTTTACCATCCTAGTTATCTACTAATAGGATCAAATCAGGAGTGTTGGCTGGAAGTAGATTTATTAAATGAGAAGAACATTATCACAATGTTGTGATGGAAGCTCCAGCCTTTTTCATATTGTGACTTTGCCTACTGGCAGGGGAAACCCCCCCCCCCCCCATCAAAAGTTGCTTTCTTCATTTTAATGAAAGGATTGCAACCAGAGGATGCTTCTGGTTTTTATCTCTTTTTTTCTGTTTTGTTTTAATTAAGCAAAATCCCCCTACACTCTGGGAAATCTCCTTATCTTGCTGTCACTGCTAACCTCTTTTTTTCTGGTTTGGTAACTCTTTTCTTTTTCTCCTTTATTTTCCTGTGTTTCTGTGATTTGAGATCGAAACCCCTGCCCATCTCTCCCCCATCCCCAGCATCGTATCTTCTGTGATGAGCGTGTGGTCTATCTTTTTAATACCCCTCATCAATACAATCCAATTCCAGCTTGAGATAGATGCTAGACAATTCCTCACAATTCCTCTTACGGAATCAGAATTCAATTGTTACAAATAGAGCGTCTAACCTTTTTATTGCCTGCAATCTGAGTTAGGAAGAAAATACTGGTTTTATTCTGATATTCTGCTACTTTGTTATCAGTTTCTTTGTTCTCCTCCTCCTCCTCCTCCTCCTCCTCCTCCTCCTCCTCCTCCTCCTCCTCCTCCTCCTCCTCCTCCTCCTCCTCCTCCTCCTCCTCCTCTTCTCTTCTTCCCTTTCCTCTCACCTTCTACCTTCTTATCCTCCTCCTCTTCCACCTCCTCTCCTCTCCTCTCTTCTTCTTCCACTGTCCTTCTCTTCCTCCTTTTCCTCCTCCTTCCTCCTTCTATTCATCTTCTCTTCTTCCCCTTCCTCTTGCCATCTACCTTCTCCTCCTCCTCCTCTTCCACCTCCTCTTTTCTTTTTCTTCTTCCCCTGTCTTTCTCTCCCTCCTCCTCCTCCCCTCCTCCCCCTATTCATCTTCCCCTTCACCTTCCTCTCGCCTTCTACCTCCTCCTCCTCCTCCTCTTCAACTCTTCTTTTTCCCGTCCTTCTATTCTTCTTCTTCCTCTTCCTTTTCTTCCCCCTCCTGTTCCTCATTTTCTTCTTTTCTTCCTCCACCTCCTCCTTCTACTCCTCTTCTTCTCCTTCCTCTCTCCTCCATTCTACTCCTCTTCCTTCTCCTTCTCCTCTTCCTCCTCCTCCTCCTCCTCATAAGTGGCATCTTTTTTTTCCCCAGCAGAACCAAGAACAGGGTATTAATTAAAGAACCCAGGAAGGAACAGCTGTCCCAATATACAGTACTTCATTTTTTTTAGTTAAGCATTGAAATGTGTGTGTCTAAATTCCAACATAGAACAAACACTGTAGATTGTGGACAGTCTGGCTAGGTTTTAACAAAAATACACTTGGCAAAGGTCCCTGCGCATGTAAATGTAGCAAGTGCAGTCAAGATGCATAAAACCAATACAGTTATGAGCCTTGGATACTTGAGAAAGTTTCATTAGAGTGCAGTTATCACCCGATGATTTCCAAGTGTTCATTTTCCAGCAATATTCCGAGCTGATGGTGGTGGAGGGAAATATTCGCACATTTGGTTGTGTTTTGAATGCAATTTCTTTACAATAATGCAAGTTCCCAACAGCCTCTCTTGAGGTCCTTCTATGAGAAACAGTCTTTAAAAATAGCTCAGGGATAAAACTTGGCTTCTAACCAAGCAGCCAGCATCTCTTGCATTTAGAACATAGAATAATACAGTTGGCAAGGATCGCGGAGAACTTCTATTCCAACCCCTCCTGCTCGAGCAGGATATCATTTATCCTCTATCATTTCATTTGATTCGTAGGCAAGTATGCGACTTGCAGAATTCTTGGTTTGTATTGTAATTTATTTTTTTAAAAAAGTAAACTAAAATCATAAAGAAGCTGCAAAAACTGCAAATGGCAGTCTAATGATGGTGAGGTGTGCCTCACAGAATCTTAAGAAGAACTGGGATATTCAGCTTTTGAATATCCGTGGTGTCACAGTGGTTAGAATGCAATATTGCAGGCGAACTCTACCCACAGCCAGGAGTTCGATCATGAACAACTCAAGGTTGACTCAGCCTCCCATCTTTTCGAGGTCGGTAAAATGAGGACCCAGATTGTTGGGGGCAAGATGCTGACTGGTGTGCCCAACCTCTTCTTAAAAACCTCCAGTGATGGAGCACAACTTTTGTGATGGAGCACAATTACAATTTTTGAAGGCAAGCTGTTCCACTGGTTAATTGTTCTTGTTAGGATATGATTTGCCTGGACATTATTTCCCATTATAAAGACAACTTTTGATAACACCAGTTTGTATGTATCTCTATCTCATTGCTCTCAGCAACGTTTCTCTGTGCACTTTACTCTGCTAGTTGTTACACAACAACAATATCCTTAACATTGGTTATGGGCCCAGGGCCAACCAGGGCCAACCAGAGTTACACACATTTGGAGCCCCAGCTTGGGTACATATTCCATCTAGTGTTAGGAGGAAGATCAACAAAGAGCCAGAAAAATGTTTTTTGTAGGCTATGAATCAAATCATAGATCTTTTAGATTTTGGGCACAGGGTACTACTAGTGTGTACTCTAGTGCAAGTGCTAAATTTCTAGAGCACGAAGGATGGGATAAACTAGAGCGTGCAGATTTCAGACATGATAATACTGTTAGTATAGAACATCATATCCCTGATGAGAGTCCTGAGGATATAGATACTGTAGAATCCTCTATTAAGGTTGAGGAACAGGAAGTAGGTTTAGGGGAGGATGAAACTGAAACATCTGAAATGAGTCCTGTATTACCTAGAAGATCTACTAGGGAAAGGCATCCACCGGATCGATATAAGGCAACTGTAGTTTGCCAAGGTGCTGTCAAACATAAAGCTTGTTGTGAAAGCTATGGATTGAGGATCTAAACTGTATATATTGTATCTAAACTGTATATATTGTATTTGAACTGTATATATTGGCCTGTCCAAAGGGGAGCATGTTAGGATATGATTTGGGCCTAACAGTTGTCCAGGCAATATATGTGTTCTGTGACTTTAAGTTTTAATGCTGCATCATGCTGTAATGCTGAGTCATGCTATAATTACAAGTAATTATATAATTTAACAACGTATTTAAGCAAGGTACTGTAAGGTATTCAGTGTGATGATAAGCTGCTATCGTGTGTGGGTGGATCTGCTACCATCCGGAGTTTGTAAACCAACTACTGTTTGTTTGGTAAGAGTTTGTTTGGAGTTAACCGGTAAAGACTTGGACTGTTTAGAAGACTACGAGATTGTTTATTTCCCATTATAAAGACAACTTTTGATAACACCAGTTTGTATGTATCTCTATCTCATTGCTCTCAGCAACGTTTCTCTGTGCACTTTACTCTGCTAGTTGTTACACAACAACAATATCCTTAACAGTTCTGTCAAGAAATTTCTCTTGAGTTCTAAGTTGCTTCTCTCCTTGATTAGTTTCCACCCATTGCTTCTTGTCCTGCCCTCAGGTTCCTTGGAGAATAGCTTGATTCCTCTTGTTTGTGGCAGCTCCTGAGATATTGGAACACTGCTATTATGGCACTCCTAGTTCTTCTTTTCATTAAACTAGACATACCTAGTTCCTGCAACTGTTCTTCATATGTTTTAGCCTCCCGTCCTCTAATCATCTTTGTTGCTCTTCTCTGCACTCTTTCCAGTGTCTCCACATCTTTTCTACATCGTGGTGACCAAAACTGGATGCAATATTCCAAATTTGGCCTTACCAAGGCATTATAAATTGGTATTAACACTTCACGTGATTTTGATTCTATCCCTCTGTTTATGCAGCCTAGAACTGTGTTGGCTTTTTTTGGCAGCTGCTGCACACAGCTGGCTCATATTTAAATGGTTATCCACTAGGACTCCCCTCAAATATGACACCCCCTCAAATATTGGAACCCTGCTATCATATCACCCCTAGTCCTTCTTTTCACTGGACTAGACTAGACATACCCAATTCATGCAGCCGTTCAGTCAAACTTCACACTATGTTTCTTTTATAAGCTCTAGTAGAGTTCTCTTCTATTGACTTGGTCAATAAATAAATATCACTACACATCAATGCAACACTTTTTTCTATTTTGATACCTTTCAGGCAGTTCTCGGCAGCTTTTTAACCATGCCCACCTGTGTATTTGTGCCTGTTTTTCATAAATACACTTGTCAAAGTGATCGTGGGCAATGGAGTTCTTCAGGCTATGTAACTTTCCTCTGGCACTTTGTGTTAAATAGATACACCACACTGCTTGACAATAGATGCAGATGGTTGCAACCTTCTGGCAACGGTGGATTTTTGTCTCCCCATTGCTCTATCAAGAGCGATTTTATTTATTTTAAATTTTTTTGGTGCTAACAAGAGGTTCATGAATACTTTACTGTTGGTAGATGTGTTAAAAAGCATTTTTCCAGTGATTGATGTGGCATGACATGTTCAGGAGCTAGATATGTTCAGGGAAATATAGAGGAAATACTCTGGATAATGATCCCGCGTTAAAATCCTTCCGTTTATTCACCTGGATCTGTATTTAGCAGAGAATGTGTGTCTCAGTGGAACCAAGTCAGCTAAAGGCATTTCAGAAAAGATGCTTGAGGTTCAAAGGGCCAGCGATATATATTATTATGAAACTATGGAGGCTATCAAATCCATCACAATAAAGGATGAAGTGCAAGAGAGCCCTCCCCCCCACTAAAAAACAAAGGAGAAATATGCAAAGGATCTACCAGTCAATTCTTTATATAAGTTGCTCTTTGACCTCCACTAATCTTTTAGGCGTAGCCTTGGCTGCCATTACATTGAGTTAACGGTTTTATTGACTGGTTTTTCTCAACCCGCCTTGTGAATGCTTCGCTGACCTCATTGTCTGTGCGCAGGTGAGTGAAAATGAGAGTGTTTCTGCTTTTCCCTTGGCTGCTGGGATTATAGAGAAGAGAAAATAAAACTGAAATTTATGATCAATTGAGTTCAGGGTAAGGCTTTGTAGATAAGCTGGGATTGATGGCTGCAAACTCCCAGCTGCTTGCCACCAACACGGCTCTCTTCTGCAACATTAGAACAATATTGCTTCTCGGGATATTATTTTCAGAATGGTTGCCAGGTCTCAATTCAATGTTGGCTACGAGAAAAGACTGAGGGTTAAGAACAAAAGGGCACCTTTGCTGGATCGGAAAGCAAGCCCGTTTAATTCAAGGTATTTTTTCTTCCCCCTCACAATGGTGAGGTTGACGTCCCCCTTTGTAGCGTATTCCAAACATGAGTTTTGAAAGGGATATTGCCTCTTCCAATCAAGGCTCCATTTGCCCAATTGCCTGTCAGAATTCATAACTTCTGATAGACCCAGTCTCTATTAATTTCTCTAATCCATTTGCAAAGCCGCCTAAAGCAATTAAGACCTATTCCCTGCTGTTCAGGAGGTAGTACTCCGGCAGACGTTTCTAATCTGCAAAGAAGCCATTCATTGTTTCGGAAGGAGGTGATGGAATTATACTTTATCAAAACAGTAGCATTCATGCAGCGGTCAAATTAGTTACAGACACTAGTTGTTGTTGTTTTTAAAAGAGTTGGTAAATTGCACCTCTCCCCACTCAGCGGGTAGCAATGGATGCAAATAATCTTCTAAGCTAGTGTGCGAGCAACACCTTGTGTTGGTAAATCCTAAACAATAATTATAGGGTGTCTGAGGAAATTCTTTTGTCGATCGGTTGCTTCGTTGTTAGTCTGCGTCTGCCGTTAGCTTGCTTCGCAGTGATAATCCCGAACTGTATTCTTAAGAATAAGGGAGGATTATTTTTTTTTCTTCTGCGTACAGTGTATATTGCACATTTGGGCTTTCGGAGTGCATGCACCTACTTTCCATTTGCATAACTCTTTGTGAGGCTTTGTAGGATCTAAGAATTCTCTTCCTGACGTCTCAGCTTTGGAAGCTCTTAAGTAAGCCAAAAGGGACGTGGTGGCTCAGTGGCTAAGATGCTGAGCTTGTCGATTGAAAAGTCAGCAGTTCAGCAGGTCAAATCCCTAGTGTCGCATAATGGGGTGAGCTCCCGTGACTTGTCCCAGCTTCTGCCAACCTAGCAGTTCGAAAGCACGTAAAAAATGCAGGTAGAAAAAATAGGGACCACCTTTGGTGGGAAGGTAACCGTGTTTCGTGCATATTTGGCATTGAGTCATGCCGGCCACATGACCACGGAGATGTCTTCGGGCAGCGCTGGCTCTTCGGATTTGAAACGGAGATGAGCACGGCCCCCTAGAGTCAGGAACGACTAGCACATATGTGCGAGGGGAATTTTTACTTTTACCTAAGGAAGCCAAATATGAAAACTTTAGTAATTCAACTGAGATCAACATTCAGTTCTATTGAAGTGTAGATTGATTGATCAAGATGGGTAGGGAATGCCTCTGATCTAGACTTAAGTAAATTTTATTCTATATTCTAAACAGTGTAGCAAAAGTATGACTAGTCTATGCGTGCTAGTATAGGGAATAAGAAAGACAAGTTTGACAGAGATCAGCAAGACTCCTTACCTAGACAAAAGGGGTTGTAACAATTCAGAGCAAAAACAGAATATTTGGAAGAGGTTTAGATCAACACCTCCCTGTGACACTGGAGCAGGGGTCAGCAATCTGCGGCTAGGGAGCCGCATGTGGCTCTTTTACCCCTCTGCTGTGGCTCACTGAAAATATGCGTCACAACTGCCAATGTGCGACACCCGACAGCACACAATTTATTGAACTTTTCAACCCCCGGTAGGCCAACCATGGATAAATCCAAAAAAGAAAAGTTTCAGAAGAAAACAGAACATTTAATTCAACTACATATGCTAGTTTTGTGGCGCTCAAGAAATAGTCAGGCACGGGAAGGATTTTGTGGCTCCCAGTGTTTTCTTTTCTGTGGGAAATGGGTCCAAATGGCTCTTTGAGTGTTTAAGGTTGCAGACCCCCTGCACTGGAGTATAAAGAGGAGATGTCCAGCACAATCTTGGAGTGTGTTTTGTTGACATATTAGAAACCCTTGCTTCCCAGATCCTCTGCTTTTCTGAATCAGAATTTCTTGTTTCTACTTAATGCAGTGTTTCTGTAGCTTGAAGATGTGAGGACTTTGAGTCCCAGAATCCCCCAGCCAGTGAATTCTGGGAGTTGAAACCTACACATCTCCCAGCCAGCAAGATTGAGAAACACTGGTCTAATGGATGAGCTAATGTCAGGTGAGAAAGACCAGGTCTATACATGAAGGTCCAATTAAACTGATTTATTGCTGCTCATGCCTATACACAGGAATCTGTTTAACTCATGGTTAGCATCTGCCTGGAGTTAGATAAGGGTCAACAGAATTCAAGAGGGATTGAATTTAGTTCACTTGTGGCTACATAGGGATTCTAGGTTGATCCCTCTTTTAACTCTGCTCCCAGATTTTGCCACTCTTTCCCCTACATCTCACAATTTATTCTCCTTTGAGAAAGATTAGTAGGAAGGAGTAGTTAAGTATTTAAGAATAGCATAGCATAGCATAGCATAGCATAGCATAGCATAGCATAGCATAGCATAGCATAGCATAGCATAGCATAGCATAGCATAGCATAGCATAGCATAGCATAGCATAGCAGAGTTGGAAGGAACCTTGGAGGTCTTCTAGTCCAACCCTTTGCTTAGGTAGGAAACCCTACACCACTTCAGCCAAACGGTTATCTTCTTAAAAATTTCTAATCTTGGAGCATTCACAACTTCTGGAGGCAAGTTGTTCCACTGATGAATTGTTCTCACTGTCAGGAAATTTCTCCTTAGTTCTAAGTTGCTTCTCTCCTTGATGAGTTTCCACCCATTGCTTCTTGTCCTACCCACAGGTGCTTTGGAGAATAGCTTGACTCCCTCTTCTTTGTGGCAGCCTCTGAGATATTGGAACACTGCTATCATGTCTCCCCTAGTCCTTCTTTTCATTAAACTAGACATACCCAGTTCCTGCAACCATTCATCATATGTTTTAGCCTCCAGTCTCCTAATCATCTTTGTTGCTCTTATCTGCACTCTTTCTAGAGTCTCTAAGAGGAGGAGGCAATATTACTTGTCAATCCTAGCACCATTTTAACCCTCGACTCTCCCTGTTGTTGGGAGTTACCTCTATGGAGGGAGCGGTACTCTTAGTAGATAAATCAACAACCTACAGGAGTTAATGCAATAACAAGTAATGTATTAAAGGATGAATACAGGAAAAGAATCAGCAAAACCATATAGTATAACCTCTGGTTCCTTGCTGAATATTTATTTTTCACAAAGAAGAAAGCATAAAGAAACACATCATAGAGACCACAGGATCTGACTATTAATAAGGGAAAGGTAAACCCTTTTGAGAATTTCTTTTTGGAGTAGTCAGAACCACCTGTGCATCTTAAATATAGTCAAATAGCAATGTAGGAACTGCAAAAGGAGAGCACCTACAGATGTAACAGAATTTTATATTTTTTTAAGAATACAAAATTTGGGGTATTTCTTGGGCCTTAATAAATTGTTGGTGAAATATGACTCTGAAACCAAACATTATTAGGGTGGAGATTCATTCTCCCAGGTTGTGGGTTGGTTCCTGCACATTTCATTACCTGGTTAGGTAACATCTTCAGAAGAACTTAGGGGATGTCAGTATTGATGTTCTTCTGCTTATAAGGTCACATCAGGTGAGGATCTCAGACTTCAGGTGACCTCCCCATCACAAGACCTACTGACCACATGAAGTCCTTATGAGCACAACACCAACACTGACATCCCTAAATTCTGCTGAAGATGTTACCTAGGGTAGGAAGTTAGCACCCATCCCTCTCCTAGAAAAATGAAATATTCTAGGAAATATTAAAAAGGCAGAATATTATTTCTCCCTGGATGAGAAATGGAGAAACATGTTTTTTTAGAGGCAGGAAGCAGACTCACTCTTATAGCTCCCACGCTCTCAATAGCCAACAGGAGATGTCAGCACTTAAGAGGTAAAGAGATAGCTAGGTCTATTCATAAGCAAATGCTCTCACCCAAGATCCAACAAAGATTGGATTAGTCCTCTACTAGCAACAGGACTCACCACATGACACCTGGGGAGATTGCATCACCCAGCAAGGCTCAACCAAGCCTGGGACTCAAAAGACAACCTAAAAGGTTACCCCTGCATGGCCCCATGGGAGTCTGACAACCAATCAGAACACAAGCTCAAATTCAAAGCCCAACAGAGGGTATAAATCTCTCTCTCTCTCTCTCTCTCTCTCTCTCTCTCTCTCTCTCTCTCTCTCTCTCTCTCTCTCTCTCTCTCTCTCTCTCTTGTGCTTTTTTGCCCGGGATTTCAAAACCATGGTTTAATGGTGATCCTGTCCACCATTAAACCAACTTTTCAAGCAATCTCCATGTTTCCTGTGTTTTTCTCCCCACTTGGAACTGAACACAGGTGGACATTTCTTCCAACATTGGCCTGGTAACAAAATTCATAAACCAACCCACAAACTTGTAGAATGAACCTCCACCCTCATCCTACACCTGAGCTACAGGTATTCACCACTATTGCACACCAAACATTATCTCTGCTGAATCTAGTCTCAGGAGTTCCACCCTTCTTTATAGCTATTTCATTCATTTCCTGATGAGTTATTATAACTCACCTCGTCCCCACAGGATATTAAACCTACAATTTTTTTTGGAGTGTCTATTCCATTTATTTTGTTTTCTATCCCTTTCCAAATGAAAAAGAAAAGAAAAGAAATTGTCTCAGGTCAGTCCAGATTTCAATGCTTTTGACCACACCACTTAGTATGGTTGACTGAACGCAGAGTTAATTAGACAGTGATTTCATGCTAATGAAATTGCTATTGATTGGCAAAAGGAGAGTGATAGAACACAGCTGAGAAAGAACCAACTCTTGATGAGAGGTTGCTAACAAGAATTTATGTGCTCCCTTTTGGGCAAAGCAGAGCAGGCATGGTTGTCTCACTGCTTATCGCCACACCCAAGCCCTCCAAAATGAGGAATTTGGAGATAAGGGGGAAGCTGTAGCTCAGGGTTGAAGTTTGGGATCCTTGGTCCTCTCTGGTTGCTTGCATACAGAAGTTTCATTACCCAACTGCAGGGACGAAATCTAGCAGGTTCTGACAGGATCTCGAGAACCGGTAGCGGAAATTTGGAGCAGTTCGGAAAACTGGCAAATACCACCACTAGCTGGCTCCAGAGTGGGGTGGGAATGGAGATTTTGCAATATCCTTCCTCCAGGAGTAGGGAGGGAATGGGGATTTTGCAGTATCTTTTTTAAAAAAACAATACATCAAAAAAAAAAGAAATAGTCAAACAAATTCCAATGTTGGGATTTTGCAGTATCCTTCCCCTGTCACACCCACCAAGCCACACCATGCCCACCAAGCCACGCCCACCAAGCCACACCTGCAGAACAGGTAGTAAAAAAAATTTGGATTTCACCACTGCCCAGCTAGGTAACATCTTCCTACTACAAGGGAGGAAGAGGAGGAGGAGAAGGAAAAGGAGGAGGAGGAGGACAACAATGACTGTGGAATCCTTGGTGCTCTCTGATCTTGGTCGCTTGCTTACAGATGGAACTATTTAATTAATTCTACAGAGGAATTCTTGAGTCTGTCATCTGCACCTCTATAATTATCTGGTTTGGTTCTGCAACCCAACAAGACAGGCACAGACTCCAGAGGATAATTAGAACTGCAGAAAAAAAATGGCTACCAACCTGCCTTCCATTGAGGACCTGTATACTGCACGAGTCAAAAAGAGGGCTGCGAAAATATTTACAGACCCCCTCGCATCCTGGGCATAAACTCTTTCAACTCCTACCCTCAAAACGACGCTATAGAGCACTGCACATCAGAACAACTAGACACAAGGACAGTTTTTTTCCCCAAACACCATCACTCTGCTAAACAAATAGTTCCCTCAACACTGTCAAACTATTTACTAAGTCTGCATTACTATTACTATTAATCTTCTCATCGTTCCTATCACCCATCTCCTCCCACTTATGGCTGTATGACATTAACTTGTTGCTGTGCCCTTACGATATATATTGATTGTTTCCTAGTATGATTTGATTCTTATTTGTACCCTATGACTATCATTAAGTGTTGTACTTTATGATTCTTAATAGGTGTATCTTTTCTTGTTATGTACACTGAGAGCTTATGCACCAAAGACAAATTCCTTGTGTGCCCAATCACACTTGGCCAATAAAGAATTCTATCTGTCTGTCTGTCTGTCTGTCTGTCTGTCTGTCTGTCTGTCTGTCTGTCTATCTATCTATCTATCTATCTATCTATCTATCTATCTATCTATCTATCTATCTATCTATCTATCTAGTTTCATTACCCAACTAGGTAATGTCTTCAGTGCTACAAGTGAGGAGGAGGAGGAGGAGGAGGAGGAGGCGATTCTTGGTGCTCTCTGAGCCTGATTCATTTCTTCCAGATGTTTCATTACCCAGCTAGATAACATAATCAGTGCTGAAGATGTTGCCTAGTTTGGTAACGAAACATCTGCAAGAGAGCAAGCTGAGTGACCACCAAGGACTCCACAAGAGGGAATTTCTTTGCATGCCATCCTAAGAAATTAAAAAAAAAAAAAGATGTCTTTAAGGAATAATTCTTGTTCCCTGTGATAATTAATTGCCACTTTTTTTCTTGGTATAAGTCAACCTCTTCACAAGGATTGCTGGTTAGATCTGTTGCAGTGGTGTCTTTCAATTTTTTTTACTACCGGTTCTGTGGGTGTGGCTTGGTGGGCGTGGCATGGCTTGGCTTGGTGGGCATGGCAGAGGAAGGATACTGTAAAATCTCCATTCCCTCCTCAATCCAGGGGAAGGTTACTGCAAAATCCCCATTTCCTCCCTATCAGTGGGACTTGGGAGGTGGACAATAGATGAGGGTGGGGTCACTCAGAATTTTTACTACCGGTTCTCTGAACTACTCAAAATTTCCACTACCGGTTCTCCAGAACTGGTCAGAACCTGCTGAAACCCACCTCTGATCTATTGTTGTCTAGCAAAGGATCAGCTACACATCTTTTAGTTTAGTTTAGTTTAGTTTAGTTTTATTGCATTTATATACCACCCTTCTCCTCGAGGGACTCAGGTTTTAGGAACCTGATACTTCAAATGTACTCTCCTTGTTATCTACTTACATTTTTCCCCTTTTGTTTTCCCCCTGCCTTCCATTACTTTACATTAGTTGTGCCATGGTTGACACTTATGAATTCTTAGTATGCTTTCAATGATTACATTAGTTTGTAAGGGTTTCAGCAGTGAAATAAATTGTTGCAGTTCTTTCTCTCAGCATTGTGCGCCCTTTATTAGAAGACTTGGTCTATAATTTTAATTTTCAGCAGGAAAAGAACTCATTTTGCTACCGTCAATTTTTTGCCCACCTTCCCAAAAGAATAAATTACCTCTGGGGCTCACCTCCTGAAAATAAACACCATTCTGCTGCTAATTTTCCTGGAGGAAAATTTGCCCTGGCCAGTAGTCAGGTTTATTGACCTGTTCTTATTTAAAGTTGTTTAACCAGCTCAAGATAAGCCAAAGCTTTCAGATCCTGAACTTCCACACAAACCACAATTAAGGTGGGACATGTAATGGAGGATGGAAAATCATTAGGTCTATCAGTATGTTTTTAGTCTCTTTTTGGACTTCAGGAGAGAAGCAAATTTTCAAGATTTGAAATTTTGGCTCTGCAACCAACCAAGGCAGACACAGACTTCAACGGATAATTAGAACTGCAGAAAAAACAATGGCTATCAACCTGCCTTCCATTGAGGACCTGTATACTAGCCCAAGTCAAAAAGAGGGCTGTGAAAATATCTACAGACCCCTTGCATCCTGGATATAAATTGTTTCAACTTCTACAGTCAAAACGATGCTATAGAGCACTGCACACCAGAACAACTAGACACAAGGACAACTTTTTCCCAAACGCCATCACTCTGCTTAACAATTAATTCCCACAACACTGTCAAATAATTTACTAAGACTGTATTACAATTATTCTTCTCTTCCTTGCTAGTATCTGTCTCTTCCCATTTATTACTATAACAAGGTTTCTTGTTCTTTCAATTTATATTGTTTTTATTTGTTTCCTAGTACGTTTTGATAGCTTATTAGTAACCTTGACTATCACTAAGTGTTGTATTTTTTTTATTCTTTATGAATGTATTTTATTCTCCTTATGTGTATTGAAAGCATATACATCTAAAACAAATTCCTTGTGTGTCCAATCAGACTTGGCCTATAAAGAATTCTATTCTGTTCTGTTCTGTTCTGTTCTGTTCTGTTCTGTTCTGTTCTGTTCTGTTCTGTTGAGTGTAACTTTGTTGCTTGTATCCTTACAATTTATATTGATATTGACTTTCCTAATATGATTTGATGACTTATTTGTACCCTATGACTATCATTAAGTGTTGTACCTTGATGAACATATCTTTTCTTTTATGTAGATTGAGAGCATATGCACCAAGACAAATTCCTTGTGTGCCAGTCATACTTGGGCAATAAAAAAAATTCTATTCTATTCTATTCTATTCTATTCTGTTCTGTTCTGTTCTGTTCTGTTCTGTTCTGTTCTGTTCTGTTCTGTTCTGTTCTATTCTATTCTATTCTATTCTATTCTATTCTATTCTATTCTATTCTATTCTATTCAGTGTAGCTTTGTTGCTTGTATCCTTACGATTTATATTGATATTGACTGTCCTAATATGATTTGATGACTTATTTGTACCCTATGATTATCATTAAGTGTTGTACCTTATGATTCTTGACAAATGTATCTTTTCTTATGTACACTGAGAGCAGATGCCGCAAAGACAAATTCCTTGTGTGTCCAATGACACTTGGCCAATAAAGAATTCTATTCTATTCTATTCTATTCTATTCTATTCTATTCTATTCTATTCTATTCTATTCTATTCTATTCTATTCTATTCTATTCTATTCTATTCCATTCCATTCCATTCCATTCCATTCCATTCCATTCCATTCCATTCTAAAAAGACCGCTTTCTTGGACTATCCCTGTACAGGAGAAAACTCCTGAATATGCGCGACAGGAAGTCTTCATTAAAACCTCTTATTTATTTCCCCCTTTCATGCATCGGCTTTGATAAGCAGCTACCCAAGCAGCTCATGTTTACAGCTTG
The DNA here is from genome assembly GCA_038048745.1 of Coluber constrictor foxii. Taxonomy (NCBI): domain Eukaryota; kingdom Metazoa; phylum Chordata; class Lepidosauria; order Squamata; family Colubridae; genus Coluber; species Coluber constrictor. The sequence continues at coordinate 4,330,044 of CM075967.1, read as the reverse complement.
CATGCAAGGATCCCGTTTTTGTTACACAACTGAAAACAAGGTCACTCCTGGCTATCTGTAACATTTCTGTGTTCTCACCAGTGATCTCTGCTTGGCTTGTTTCCCCTCTTTAATGTCGTCAAAGAATTCAGAAGCTGCCAATTATTTGTTCTGCTCGGCTTGGCTATTAAATCAAATAGCGCGTGTGATTTTGGTTACTTGTAGAATGCATCGTTCTCCAGATGTTGCTGTATAACAACTCCCAGCATCCCTTAATACTACCTGTGTTCAAAAGTGGAAAGGCAGATGATATGTCAGCAGCATATGGGAGTTGGTGTGTGTTTGTGTGTTTCTTGGGATAAATCAAGTATCTGTTGTGGTCTGCCAGCAGCCTGTGGAGCTGGTAGTGGAGTTGGACAGTGAGGAGGCTGGGGAGGAACATGGGCCAGTCCTGAAGTCTGAGGAAGGCTCGGACGAGGGCTCTGCATCGGAGGCAGAGATGGGGCCAGGGCCATCTGGGAGTGATGCGCAGACTCCAGAGCCTCCAGAGTCGGACAGCAGAGAGGCAGAGGAACAGGAGGAGCCTGTTCCTAGTGCACGTATGTGCAAAGCTGCCAGAAGGCAAGAGCAGCTAAAGCAAAAAGGATGACTCAGGAGTAAGGCCAGGAGATGATTGGCCCCTCCCAGAAGGCTTAAAAGAGCAGCAACAGCTCTTGGGATCTTTGTAGGAAAGCAACATTGCTACATTTTGTTTCTTGTCGGTGTCTCTTGCTTCTGAACTTCATGGGGTTTTGCCAAGAAAAGCCTTTGGAAGTGTGCCAAACAAGACAAAGGTTGGTGATAAGGCCGAAGGACTGTTTATGAAGAATTTGTTTTGGAATTAATTTGGATTAAGCTGAGAATGAAGTAATTCGCAGCTGTTCTAATAAAATATGTTTGTTTAGGACTGATTGTGTCTGGCAATAACTACTTGGGCCTAGGTCACAACCATGGCGAATCTATGGCACGCATGCCCAAAGTTTTTTCCAGGTTTCTACCATGCATGCGTGCGCGACAATCAGCTGGCCTTTTTGTACGCGGCAGTGCCGGAAACTGGAGGAGGAGCTGGTCTTCCATTTTCCTGCGTGAGCATGGGTGCTGGCCAGCTGATCGTCGCTTGCGCATGCGCGCCCGAAACCCAGAAGAGTAGCTGGCTGAAACCGGAAGTTCAGTAGCTGAAACCGGAAGTTCATTTTCCAGCGCGCACATGCACCCTGGCCAGCTCCTCTTACGGGCTGTGGCTCAGACGTGCACGCAGGTTTGCCATCATTGCCCTATCCCATTCCAGACAAATGGACGCCCAACCTTTTCTTAAACTTCCAGTGTTGGAGCATCCAGAATTTCTGGAGGCAAGTTGTTCCACTGATTAATTGTTCTAACTGTCAGAAAATTTCTCCATCGTTCTAGGTTGGTTCCCTCCTTGATTGTTTTCCATCTATTGTTTCTTGTGCTGCCCTCAGGTGCTTTTGAGAACCCTCTCTCTCTCCTTTCTTTGTGTCAGCCCCACAAATATTGGAACATTGCTGTCATTATTTTCTTCTCCTCTCCTTCGCTGTACGATTTAAACAGACGTGAAAGAATAAGCAGTGACAGTCGAGAGCAAATTTATGTGCCCTGTAACTGTAGCTGCTTTGCATATCCAAATAATTCTTCTAATGGACAAATTAGATAAGGCTAGTTGCAAGGAATTAAGTCCATGTTTCTCTTTGATCTTCTTTAATTCCTTCCCTCCCCAGCTACTGACTTTTTCCCCCCATTCTTTTGATAGCTCTCGATAGCAAGAGCAACATCTTTAATGCTATTATTTCTTGGGGAGTATTTCTGTTGTTTTACAAAAGAGTTATTTAAATGAGGCAGGGAAAAAAAGAAAGAAAGAAAAAGAAAGAGAAACGCCCAGCTTACTGGCGTTTTCCTGGACAAGATACCCTTTCTTTATCATTTCATTTTAACTGGGGCATTGTAAACCAGCTGCATTAAGCTTTCTTGGCTGAAGGCGGAAGGAGAGATAAAATGAAAGCTTTCATTATGCAGACATGTTTCTGTAAAGTGGTACAAGGTGAGTTTTAAAGCAAGCCAGGCAGATAGATAGATGATAGATAGATAGATAGATAGATAGATAGATAGATAGATAGATAGATAGATAGATAGATAGATAGATAGATAGATAGGAGAAAGAGAGACAGACAGACAGATGGTTGATGATAGGTAGACAGACAGAAGATAGATAGATAGATAGATAGATAGATAGATAGATAGATAGATAGATAGATGATAGATAGATAGATAGATAGATAGATAGATAGATAGATAGATAGATAGATAGATAGATAGATAGATGATAGACAGACAGAGACAGACAAATGGTAGATGGTTGATAGATGAGAGAGAGAGAGAGATAGGAGAGACACACACAGACAGATGGTTGATGATAGGTAGACAGACAGAAGATAGACAGACAGACAGACAGACAGACAGACAGATAGATAGATGATAGATAGATAGATAGACAGACAGAAATAGACAGATAGATAGAGAGAGAGAGAGAGAGAGAGAGAGAGAGACAGACAGACAGACAGACAGACAGAGACAGACAAATGGTAGATGGTTGATAGATGATAGATAGAGAGAGAGAGAGAGAAAGAGAGAGAGAGAGAGAGACAGACAGACAAATGGTAGGTAGGTAGGTAGGTAGACAGACAGAGACGTGAATGGGTTGTCCAGACAGATATGGAAAGATAGGAGGAAGGAGAAGATCATGCTTCGTTGGGGAGATGAATAGATGGGCAAGAGAGGGATTATGGGGTGGAGGAAGAATGGCGTATAGGATTTTTAAATTTCTAAGTAATTTGATTTCTAAATAATTGGAAATAAATAGTTTTATGCGATTGATGGAAGAGGAGACCAGTGAATTGAGTATGGAAGCATTAGACCTGATGCACAAAGAGAAGAAGTCTATTTTCTGAGCAGCTTCAGAGGAATGATTTCTACTCAATGAGATCTTTTGGAAAGCCAAGTCTAACTCAAGTTAATCCAAATCTGAGCCCCTTCCAGAATTGCCTAATATCTAACTAGGTAGGCTGAAGATACTGGAAACTGAAGACACAGGGAAAGCCTGGGGTGGAAAGCCTGATTGAGTGAAGTAAAATTGATTTTTAACCAAAGTACTAATCCTAAACATCTTATCACCACCTTCCATTTTATACTTGGACTCTACAAGGGAATTTTTCAGCTGTGTTGGCCTATAGTTCCTACTAAACTCTGCCAATATGACTGCCAGAAAAGTACCACATTGGCAAAAGCAACTGGCTGCAGTTCAGGCTATGATATCCACCATCTGCAATACCTTAGTTTCTGGTAATTCAGATAGGTATAAGACAATATGGGTGATGCAGTGGCTCAGCTCTTAAGATGCTGGGTTTGTTGTCTGGAAAGCCGTCAGTCCAGGTTCGAGACCCGAGCACCACATGATGGGGTTGAGCTCCCGTCCTCACCTCAGCTCCTGCTAAACTAGCTGTTCAAAAGCATGCAAATTAATGGGTACCACTTCAGTGGGAAGATAACACTGCTCCGAGATGTCATGCTGGCCACAGGACAATGGAACTGTCTTCAGACAGCGCTGGTGCAGTGATGAAATCCAAATTGTTTTTACTCCCGGATCTGTGGGCATGGCTTGGTGGGCGTGGTGTGGCTTGGTGGGTGTGGCAGGGGAAGGATACTGCAAAATCCCCATTCCCTCCCCACTCTGGAGCCCGCCAGAGGTGGCATTTGCCAGTTCTCCGAACTACTCAAAATTTCCGCTACCGGTTCTCCGGAACCTGTCAGAACCTGCTGGATTTTACCCCTGCAGTAGTGACAGGGTGCCAAGTAACATACCCATAGCCTCCAAGATGGCGTCAGTCAGGCCAGCTTCAGAGTTGACGGCTAGCTCAATGGCCTTAAAATGTGCACTGTCCCATATAGCACCAACTAAGCAAAGTAAAATCCATAGGGATTCCTTTACTTTTTTTCTTTTATAAGGGAATATATAATGGAAATCTCTAACACCACTCTTTGATCTGTACTGAAAAGGCAAAGTATTATAAATGTTTAATTTCTTTAAAAAAATTACTACTTTACACATTTGGTTGCTGACCAAGGAGTTACCGGATTTATTCCATAGGAAGATTTCCCCCCACCCACCCACCCACCCGCCTCTTATCACCTATGCATTGAGGAAATGTTACATTTACTGAGAATAGAAGCTTCTAAGAAGTTAAAATAGCTGCCATAATCATTATTTAAAAGCATGGATACCTTTGAAATGTAGCTTGTATGAGCTGTTATTCAGAAGGGACTGTAGGTTTGACAATTTTAATCCCTTTTTTGTAATACCTAAATGACTGCTCTCTTTTCTTCCTTCTCCATGCCTGTCTTCTCACACGTTGTATGTCCACTGCCTCGTCTCTTCCCAATATAACTATTTTCTTCCCTTGAACCATTCTGTTCTTTTTCTTTTTTTCTTTTTCTTTTTAATGTTTCTGCTGGAAGGAAGGCATGTGTGTTTGCGTAGTGTGTGACAGGGCTCTGTGTGTAAAAGTGAACAGTTGGTAATGCATACAGAGGATTAATTAATCCTATAAATTAGGCATCTTATTTTACAAACAATTAATTTTAATGTGTGGGTTCCTGTGTACATGTATAAATTGTCTACTGCTCATATATCTATTCATATTCATATATCCCCTTCTCTCTTTCCTCTGAAGCTTCCAAGATGGCCTCAGCCAGGTTCACTTTAGGGTTGACAATCTCTCTCTCTCTCTCTCTCTCTCTCTCTCTCACACACACACACACACACACACACACACACACACACACACACACACACACACACACGTGGAATGTAGTCTGAATTTCCAGGAGGGAGGGAATGCATTTTAGAGGAGCAAGAGACAATTCAGATAGCTTGTGTGACAGAAAGAAGGTGAAGTTGGATCCTCCCTAACAGTTACCTCAGCATATACCTTACGGTTAACGTTATTTATTTTAACACACGGGGATGCGCTGGCTCAGTGGCTATGATGCTGAGCTTGTCGATTGAAAGGTCTGCAGTTCAGGGGTTCGAATCCCTAGTGCCACGTAATGAGGTGAGCTCCCGTTACTTTCCCAGATTCCGTCAACCTAGCCATTTGAAAGCAGGTAAAAAATGCAAGGAGAAAAATAGGGACCACCTTTGGTGGGAAGGTAACGACGTTCCATGTCTTTGGCGTTTAATCATGCCGGCCACATGACCATGGAGATGTCTTCAGACAACGCTGGCTCTTCGGCTTTGAGATGGAGATGAGCATCGCCCCCTAGAGTCGGGAATGACTAGCACATATGTACGAGGCGAACCTTTACCTTTATCTAACATACTTTAATCTGGCAAGATTCAGTCTATAGGTGTGTGGCACCTCTGCTTGGAGGAATCATAATCTTATTCTTTGTTTTTGGACACACAGACACATTCACACACACATTCACACACACACACACAAATGAGAAATTTCCAGAATTTAGTTTCAGCCAAAGTAGACAAGAAGGGAAAGATTGGAGATTGTACAAGATTGTTCCCTGTTTGTGTGTGTTATGCTCTTTTTAGTTCATAGGCTGATCACCATATAATCTTATTTCATTTAAATTTGGAAGGACACAGATCCTAAGAAGGGCCCTAGGGTATTTTATGGGAGGCTCCAGGTAAAAAACATGTAATAGGGGTCATGGCATGTGCCAAAGGGGTGGGGGGCACAGGAAAGCAAAGTGTAATATACAGCAAATCCTATCTTGTTGGTGGTATTGAGACTTAGACAGGGAAGGCACCACAGAAAAACAAGGGTGGAAGGGGTCTACGGACACGCATAAATAAAATAATAATAAAATAATATAATATAAAAATAAAATAAAATAAAATGAAATGAAAAAATACAATAAAAAATACAATACAATACAATAAAATGATAAATAAATAAAATAATAATATAAAATAAAGTAAATAAAGTAAAATAAATAATTAAATTAAAAAATTAAATTAAATTAAATTATTAAATTAAATTAAATTAAATTAAATTAAATTAATTAAATTAAATTAAATTAAATTAAATTAAATTAAATTAAATTAAATTAAATTAAATTAAATTAAATTAAATTAAATTAAATTAAATTAAATTAAATTAAATTAAAAATTAAATTAAATTAAATTAAATAATATAAAGTTGAAAAGCACTTCTCTAGGACATACATTTAGGGAATAAAACCAAATCTGAGATAAAATTTTCCCCAAAAGGTACAAATTTCTCCAAACTTTATTGATACACTGCACAATCACAACCATCTCTTATTCTTTCTGAATTAGAAAAGGTTACAACTACAATGTAACATGCACAAAATTTCAGGTAGTATATTCACCTTTTTTGTTTTGTTTTTTTTAATACGATTATTGACAGGAAAAAAAAAGAGACTTGACTTCATTTGCTTTAAGAAATTAAAAATAAACTTTAAAAAAGTATTTCTAGAAGGCTGACAGAATAAAAGGAAAAAAAAATAATGCTTTAAAAACTTCCATTGGATTATACTTTTTTTTTCCTCATTAAAGCATTTGAACACTGAAAATTTACTTACTATTGTTTGTTTCTTTTTTTTTTTATAGGATAAAACGGTGTGAAAACAATATGCACAGCCCATAGCATTGATACAGCTAGAAGAATTGTACCATCGATAAGTCACAGAACCTGTATAAGGTCTAGCAAAGATAAGGACTCTGAAATGGACAGGTAACGTTTTCATACAACCCACAAGATTCCTCACAATTGCACTTATACATTGCACAATAATTGGATTTTGTTTGAAAGGAAAAAAAAATGCTTTCTGGTACGTGTCAATAACAGAAATTATTTTCCCCTTATTCTGGGATAACTTTTTTGTTTGTGTGTGTGTGTCAGTTTGTTTGCTTAATTCAATCAGTGAGTTGTTCATTTCAGTCCGGTAACAGAAGAATCTTCATTCATGGCGTCCATTTTCAGTAATTCAGAATCATGAGTATAAATGGGACAGAAGAATTTTGAGAGAGATCGGATGAATTCTCCCTCATGTTGGTTTGGCCTTCAATTTAATTAATTGGCTATTTTTTTTACGAAGTATCAAACTAAAACAGGTGTTTCATTGTTTAGCATCCTTGGCGCGATGAGCTTTTAATGCAGCCGTAGGGATCCTGTGTTTTATTTCAATAGAGAACGGACATCCCCGAGAATATTGAAATTCATAAAATGAGCCTTTAGACCGTGAGCAAGGAGAATTTTACGTCCCTAGGAACGAGCAGGGATCTCTGAATCCTTGTGAATATTTATTTATTAAATAATATAAGCAACCCTCAAAAGATTGAAGGTTCCTATTATTATTATTTTTTAAGGTCGTGTGGAATGGCTCTTAGCTCTTCAAAGGGCTTGTACAGAGTCCCAGAAAAACCTAAAAGAAGTTTTGGATTGCTATATGAACAGCAATCACATTTTAAAAAAAATAAAATAAAACTAGAGATAGTCCTTGATACAGCTGTCTTCTTATGGGTAGCTCTGTTTTGATTAGGCTGGTGGCCCAGATACTTGTTTGATATTAATCATTTCATTTTCTGAAGGAGGAGAGGTCACGTCCAAGAATGCTTAAGTGTCTTAAATTCAGCTGATAGCATAACTAGGTTGAAATGTGTCTTGACTTTCAATCTGCATTTTAATTCGCTTTTTGAAGAGCAGATTTTCTGAGAGAAAATCTCGGTTCTACCAATGGCTTCCTTGTTTAAAGACAAGCGATTGATGCAACTGAAGGTACAATCACAATTTGTTGAAACAGATAACATGGAGCTTATGGAAATAGCTTTTGATTAGCAGTGTGCGTCAACAGAATACAAGCACAAAATGCTTGCTATTTTGTTTACATGATGACTGAATGAGCACCTTATGCCAAACCATAATGACGGCATCAAACAGAAAAGACTACATGCCAGTTCTCCCAGCCAACGGAGGAATCAGCCATGACTGTTGTTCTCTTTAGTTAACTGTCTTACACTGCAAACAACAAACCAAGTTTGAAATACGTTCTATTTTTTTTAAAAAAATGTTGGAAATGTTTTGAACTTGTCTCATTGGACAATATATTCAAGTTTACTGGAAATGGGAAACTTGGAATGACCAATAAGAGAAGAACTAGTTAACCTAAATCTTGGCTTACACTTCTTCGGAGCTAGATGGTTAAGGAGAAAGAGAAAAGGGAACCTGTAAGGCCAGTCCTATTTTTCATGTATTTTTCATTATTTGCAGTTACTCAACCACAAAAAGTAGAAAGAAATATTTCCTGTTTTATTGTGCTAAGAGTCTGCGTTTTTAAATTAATGGCCTATTCTTACAGTTCTGTTTGGATAGATAACATTTCCATGGTTTCCCCTCTCTTCATCAAAATATATCAGGCTACATTAAGATGAAAAGCTTGTCTAACACATTATGGCTGTGTTGACATGTCTTTAAAAAGAAGTTACTTTACAGAGTTCTCTCTTTAATCAAACTGATTTGATTCCTTCTATTGGGGGAACCATCTAAACTACATAATAGGGAAGTGCTTAATTCATACATGTAGACCATCATTCCTGGTTTGTCTCCCCCCCACACACACACACAAACCAGGGATAATTAAAGAAGTAGATGTGACCTCCCTTTAGTGGTGCGGTGGCCTAGAGGTGGAGGTCTCACCTCACAATCAGGAGGCTGTGAGTTCGATCCTAGGTAGAGGCTGATATTTTCCTCTCTGGGCACACTGAAAATGTATCCGCTAAACAAAACTCTGCATTGGTGACAGGAAGGGCATCTGACCAGTAAAACTAGCTCCATTCAGTTGCCCAGACTCCACCCCGCAAGGAATTATGGGGTCGTTAAATGAAGATGATGTGACTTCCCTTTCAGCCTCCTTAGGAAAGAAACTAACCGCAGTTCCAGAAATGCTTGATTATATTGAACAAGCCAAAATAAGAACATTTGTGCTTGATAGAAAGAGTCAAGTAGGAGTTAGCAACAAAGGAGTTTCATTTTTTTGTGAATACAACCTGTGTGTCCTCACATTCTTGGAAGATAAGGGTTTTTGTTGTTGTTGTTGTTTTGGCAAGGTGTGAAACATTCCCATTAGATGAGTTTCGGATTGACTTCATGGATTTAATAATCCAACGCAATGTGTAGGTTGTATTAGCACAAGTAGTAATAGTGTACAAAAAAACATTTCACCTTACTCCAGGCTGTGCAAGCAGTCCTCAACTTACAACCAGAATTTATGTTGCAAAACAAGGTGACTGTTGCAATTTTGATCCCGTGGCTGATGCTCCGACAGCCATTCATCCGAGGACCGCTCATTGTAACTTCAAAGGGTCATTAAATGAGCAGTTGTTAAGTCAAGGACTACTTGTACTAATGACTGTGATCAGCACTGGTAAGAGCAGAGGGGAGGTGATTTGGGATGAAAGTAGATATTCTGACAAAATCCATCATATATATCCAAGTCAAAGCAAGTGAGAAAGAACTTCAGGGGTGCGACATCCATTTTGCACGAAGGAGGTCTACAAATGGTTACGAAAAAGGTCTGAGGAGCTTCCCTCAAACGGTGAGAGCAGCTTTCTATATTCTCTGCAAGAAAGCATCCAATATTTCATGGGAAAAGAGCCTGGGTAGATCATATATGAAATCTGCTTGAAAGTGCTTAGACTGACAATCTAAAGTGTCAAAAATTTTGTTAGTCTCCCCTTACATATCTTCAATTTCAATGAAGTGGGGGGGGGATTGTGCCGTATTTTCTTTTTTTGAAAGATTCATCTCAATGTCTGCAACCTTGTCTCTATTTACTCGTATGCGGGCTTATTGACGCAAATGAACTTTAGCATATAGAACGATGGTCGACTTGAAAATGGAAGCTTCCTACAAGTCCTCGTGGAAACCGATTGAGGGCCTCCTTGGCCTTGACTCTCTCATGGTTGGTGGAGGAGATGTTTGAAATGGTTTCATCTTCAAAATGTGAGGTGTTTCTCATCAACCCAAACGCATTCTCCCAGAGGCATGTGGAAAATATCAGAACACATCAGGCACTTAACTTTAATCATTCTTCAGCAAACTTAGCATGTGTTGTGTCACCAGAATGTCAGTGCACTTAATTCAGGAAGAGTAGCTCGTTTCCCCTGGTGCAGAAAATCGGAGCAGAAAATCTCCAAGAGAATTACTTACAGCTAGAGTGTCTTCACTTTCCTTCCACTCAGTTTAGTTCTAATCCCAAGGGGTTGGTTTGATCTATATATTAAGTGTTTTTCTATTGAGACACCTGGTCTATCCCAACATGTGGGAGACGACATTCTGATGAAGGGAGGAGAACTTGTGGCTCAGAAGGCTAATTCAACCGCTTAACATGCAGGAAGCCCAAGTTTGAATCCGAGTAAGGGTATGGCTAGCTGATGAAGGCTAAAAAGCTTGAAATAGATCTATACTAGTCTCCCTTTATTTCTTTATCAGCAAAATATAAATTTTATATATATATATATATGAAATGATTTTAAATCTCTTAAATCACGTTGCTCTGCCTATCTTACCAGTTTCTGCATAGCCCCCTTTGAAGACCCATAGATACTTTGAGTGGATAAGGGCATGATGCAGTGGTGGGATTCAAATAATTTAACAACCGGTTCTCTACCCTAATGTTTTCTTCCAACAACCAGTTCACCAAACTGCTCAGAAAGTTAACAACTGGTTCTCCCGAAGTGGTGCAAATTGGGTGAATCCCACCACTGGCATGATGACTGTTCTAGGAATAATAGGCCCATTGTTTTGATCCGGGGGCATCCATTTCAGTCCTATGAGTTTGTGGTTTAAGTCAAACCAAGAGTTGATTTCACTTGACTTTGAGTTAACATGAGCGCAGTGGCTCACATAGTTAGGACACTGGGTGGACGATCAGCGAGCCCACGTTTGAGACCCACGTGCTGTTATGTGGCAGGATGAGCTCTCGTCATTCACTCCAGCTCCTCCCAGCCTAGCAATTTGAAAATGTATAATCGCAACTAGATAGATAAGGTACTATCTATACAACTGGGCATCTCCGTCTAATTGGAGCTAATCATCAGCTAATCCTTTCAATCCGGAAATTGAAATTAGGTGCTTCCGACATGCATGTGAGCAAGTTGATGTTTGTCTCTCTGTGTATATGCATAGAGACAGTATTTCTCTAAAACTCTTTCTAAATCAGCCAAAAATCCGCTGCTGGAGTCAGGATCAACTAAAGTCCAAATGCATCTTTTTTTTATTTTCCAAATTCTCTAAGGCCGATGGAAAAGCTACCAACTTTCTGAGCATTTATGAGTATCTAGCTGCCTATTTTTAACTCTGGAGCGAAGAAGCGAGTCTTTGGCCAAATATAGCTCAGCAGTTTCTGCAGGGACAGAAATCTCTTTTGCATTTAATAGACTTTCGGGTAGAGATTCAATCAGAGACTTCAAAAAGCTTTACGGCACTGAGGCCCTGCATAACAACATGATCACATGAAAACAACACAGCATCTTATGACACTTTAAGGAGAAATTGTGGCATAAGCTTTCAAAGGCTATTTCAGTATACAAACAGCTTCCGAGTTGAATAGGGAAAGTTGTGCTATAAATGCTGGCATCATATATGGGAAAGAAAGCATTGATCGACATGGATAAGAGAATGACATCGTTGTGAAAGCCATGTCCTCCAGCTTTTTACATTTCCCTCTCTGTCCCCACCTCAAAAATCCAACAACCAATTCCAGGTCTGATGACTTCTTTTCTTGAAATCCGAAGAAACTATGCCACTATGGACAGTAAAATAAGTTATGGGATGAAAACGTCTCTACATTCAATAAGAATAATGCAATTGGGGGTGTCTCTGTTTTCATCCCTCATCTAGAAACCAGGCCCTGACCCTTCCCGTGTTTTAAATATGAATATACCACCCAAATATTTTAGACTTGTATAAGAAAACGTCAGGATTTTTGAACCGTTGTTGTACATGTAGCGATAAGCTAAACACTTTGAACAGCACATCTCTTTTCTCATCCAGGTAGACCCACTGAGAATCTGAACCAGTCACTCACAAGGTCAATTTGGTGTTGCCTAGACACAACTGAGAGCAGCTCAGTACAGTGGCTGCCATACTTCCTTACTGCTTTTCAGAGATGTGGCTGAAGAAGATAGTCTTGGAACCATCCACCTACTGAGAACGTTCCCCAAGAGAAAAAAAAAACGTAACATCAGGAACAATGAATTATTTCCCCATCTTGGTTTTCCAGCTAAGAAATAACCTTTACCCACCACCCAAAGAAAATGCACAAAGTAGACATTTGGGAACTTGGCTCCCTTCCAGGGGTCATCTTTGTGTTAGATGACTTCACTCATCCCAGCTATCCAACCTTGATCAGGGTCTTGATTTGAAATGAGTCGTCTCAGCGTTCTTCTTAGCACTCTATAGATTAGAACTACTTATTGGTTGATATTTCTTTCTAACAATGGTCTGTAATGTTAGTAGGGTTTTTTTTTTTTAAATTCTTGTTTATTCCAGACATCCACAAATATCCCATCACCAATACAAACAAAAACAGCATTTCTTTTTTTCCTTTCCTTGTAGGAAGTAAAATCCTTTCCTACAACATTTAGGATATATATATATATATATATTTTGTGCAGACAGAAGCAATTGGAACCTTGGATCATCCAGAAAGAGGAGCCAGGGGAGAAATTTTCAGGAACCATCAGTGGTGCTTTTAAAAATCATGACCTGAAACAATTCCTTAGCTGCTCTGCAGGGCTAGTGAAGAAACTGAAGAGGCACACACAAAATCACATGGATCTCCTCTTCCGTTGCTTCGTCCCATCTCTTGATTTGTTGTTCTTCTCCTATTTCTCCGGTGTTAATTAAATGCTTAGAACTTAAGTTGCTGTGCAAAACCCTTCTGTTCCAGAGAGGTTTCTGAAGAAATGTACAACTAATGTCGGAAGAAACTAGCAAAGTAATTGGCCTCCAACAGCTTCCGTTCCGAGGATGGATGTGTACGATAACAAACACAAAAGTTGTTCTGGGGAGGCTTGGCCAGGGTTGGAGGCGGAAGGGCGATCCCATTGCTGTTTCTGGATAATGAAAAAACAATGAGTCTCTTTGAATGTCTATGTGCAGTAGAAAATTGGGGGCATTGGAAAGGATGGCAAATATTTCCCCACTAAATTCAGCACTTTTAAAGTTGAATTATTTTAAGGCAATGCTTGACAATGGAAATGTTTCGCTGGGATGATAATGGAGAAGAATGCAAAAGGCTTAGAATCCATGGAGTGACACAATTGCTGATGCCCATGCGCTCCAAAATATTATTCCATTGTCTTTGCCCGTTCTTTGATTTTTGTTTAATTTTTTTTTTTACTGTGCCTTTTCTTCAGCTGTATTATTCATTTTGATCCTTTGCGAACCATCTCTGTGCCTTCCCTCTGCGGCGAAGAAGGGCCAAAAGACTGCAGCGGAACATTTAAAACTAATAATGGGTTGAATAATGAGGAATTTAAAAAAAAATTGTCTAGAGAACGGCAGGACTCGATGGAGGTGATCAGGCTGATAGATGTTGGAAGAATGGATGGGGAATTGAAGAGGAACAATTTGGATTTTAAAAAAAAAATAAGCACATCAGATAATTACATTGATAAATTGATTAATATGGCAAATAAATGACCGGGAAGGCAGATGGATGGATAATTGGATGGATGAATGGATAGAACGATGGCCTGATGAGACTGATAAATGGGATGTGCTTGACTTGCCATTCCATCACTCCAGGTTTTTTTTAATAGCGAAGAGGAGAGCTTCCAACACTCCCATCCATTGACTAACTCATAGTCTGCTTCTTAAAGTGCAACATGGTCCCCCACCATCATTTCCATCCTTCATGTGAACCCACATCCTGGGGGTGGGGGGAGCTTGCAAAGACGGCCTTCACAGAACGGTAGCAAAGGCCTTCGAAGAACCAACCAAAGGGGAGGCGAGAATCCAGAATATGAGTAGGTGCTTTGAAGCATGAACGGATATGTACAGCGTTATCATTTTTTTTTAAAAAAAAGGGGAGGGGGCAGTTCCGTTGGTCAAGGAGACACCAAAGGAAGAGGATGCTTTGTTGACTTGCTTGATGGACAGTTGTCTCTTGGACGAAAGCATCTCTTCTTCCAGGGATGCATTTGGGCAGGCAGAAGCATTCGGTCATAGGAAGGAGAAAGTCGAGATGTTTTCCACAGGGCGTTTGAGGAGGATGGAATGGTCCAGGAAGGATGTTGAAAACTGATTCAGCTTTGGGAAATATTTGTGATGAACTGGTCCATAAAGGGTGGTTGGCTTGGTATCAGAATGCCCCTCCCTCCCCTTGTCCTCCCAGCGATAGAATCAAGCTGTAGACTGGTTTCCTTTTTTTTTTTCAGGTTCCCCCCAGCGGTGTGGATGGTTAAAAGTCTGTGTTGTGGGAGAAACCAGGCAGCATTTTGCAAGGATCGTCGCTCTTCTTATCAAAACTTGAGCAGGAAATAAGCAAAGAGAGTGCCCGATAGCCAGATGCAGGCCATTGCTCTGGAAGCTGCATTGTTGCCATCGTGTACTGCTCCTGGGCCTGGATCGGACGACAGACACAACAAAAAAGAAAGGAAGGAAAGACAATGGTTATTAGCAAAATGAGATTTTCCCCTTCCCCCCTGCAAATAATAATAAAGAAAAAATTGCCAAAAAAGCCAACACGGTTCTGGGCTGCATAAACAGAAGAATAGAATCAAGATCACATGAAGTGTTAATACCACTTTATAATGCCTTGGTAAGGCCACACTTGGAATATTGCATTCAGTGTTGGTCGCCACGATGTAAAAAAGATGTTGAGACTCTAGAAAGAGTGCAGAGAAGAGCAACAAAGACAATTAGGGAGGCTAAAATATATGAAGAACGGTTGCAGGAACTGGGTATGTCTAGTTTAATGAAAAGAAGGACTAGGGGAGACATGATAGAAGTGTTCCAATATCTCAGGGGCTAGTCAAGCTATTCTCCAAAGCACCTGAGGGCAAGACAAAAAGCAATGGATAGAAAATAATCAAGGAGAGAAGCAACCTAGAACTAAGGAGAAATTGCCTGACAGTGAGAACAATTAATCAGTGGAAGAACTTGCCTCCAGAAGTTGTGAATGCTCCAACACTGGAAGTTTTTAAGAAGATGTTGGATAACCATTTGTCTGAAGTGGTGTAGGGTTTCCTGCCTCGGCAGGGGGTTGGGCTAGAAGAGCTCCAAGGTGCCTTCCAACTCTGTTATTCTATTCCTATTTCTAAATATCAAGGAGGATTCTGAGAAGCATTTGAGAGCATAAGGTAAATTTGCGAAAGAAAGTAAAAGTTATAGAGAAACATGGGGAGAAGTCTCAGGGCAGAAGGCAAAGCAAAGTTTCAGATGGCCAAATATAGTCTTTGAAGCTCTTGGGTATAATTGTTAGATTTGTCCCAAAGTCATTACTTAACTGCAGTTCAGTGAAAAGTATTAGGTATGCAATTGGAGAATATCTATATTATCTAGACTTTAATGTAGATCCTGGTGAAATAACACTGTTGACTTACTCTCACCGTTGATTTTTAGAGTGTAGACCAAGGGTGTCCACGCTTGGCAACTATAAGACGTGTGTCCCAAAGGTATTTTTTTTAGGAGGCAATTGGACTTCCTTGTTTTTTTTTTTTCCTTTTGAAGAGGTTTCGCTTCTCATCCAAGAAGCTTCTCCAGCTCCGACAGGATAGTGGGGATAGTTGTCAGAGCTGAAGAAGCTTCTTAGATGAGAAGCGAAATGTCTTTAAAAGAAAAAAAAAAGAAAATCCAGTTGCTTCCTGAAAATAAAAGCACCTTTGGGACAATCATGACCTGAATGATTGAGAATCTCTACAGACTATAAGACTTGTGGACTTCAACTCCCAGAATTCTCCAGCCAGCCAATTCCCCAGCATGGAATTCAGTCTTTTGCCGAGAAATAACATGTGCATCCCACTCCTAAGGGGAGCCCTAAGATCTTCTTTAATTACCCTGCTTCCTTGACAGTGTTATGGCTGCTCTCATGCTTGATGTGTGACACAATCACCAAGAAGGAGGAGGAGGAGGAGGAGGAGGAGGGAGGAGGAGGAGGAGAACAAGAAGCAGAAGGAGATGGAGAAGGAGAAGAAGCAGAAGAAGAAGAAAAAGGAGGAGGAGGAGGAGCAGAAGAAGATGGAGACGACGGAGGAGGAGAAGGAGGAGGAGGAGGAGGAGGAGGAGGAGGAGGAGGAGGAAAAGAAGAAAAAGAGGGAGAAGGAGGAGGAGAAGGAGAAGCAGCAGCAGCAGAAAAGATGGAGAAGGAGAAGGAGAAGAAGCAGAAGAAGAAGAAAAAGGAGGAGGAGGAGGAGGAGGAGGAGGTGAAGAAGAAGAAGAAAAAGGAGGAGAAGAAGAAGAAGAAAAGGGAGAAGGAGGAGGAGGAGGAGAAGCAGAAGCAGAAGAAGATGGAGAAGGAAAAGGAGAAGCAGAAGAAGAAGAAAATGGAGGAGGAGGAGGAGGAGAAGGAGACAATGGAGGAGGAGGAGAAGGAGAAGGAGGAGAAGGAGGAGGAGGAGGAGGAGAAGAATAAGAAAAGGGAGAAGGAGGAGGAGGAGGAGAAGGAGAAGAAGCAGAAGAAGAAGAAAAAGAAAAAAAGGAGGAGGAAGAGGAGGAGGAGATGACGGAGGAGGAGATGACGGGGGAGGAGGAGGAGGACGGGAGGAGGAGGAGGAGGGGGAAGAAGAAGGAGAAGGAGAAGGAGAAGAAGAAGAATGCCCTTTGTTCAACATATATTATGGCTCACATGCTTGAAAAAAAACAGGTGAATGGATGGAAATAATAAAAGAGGCTAAGCAAGTCCTTAGAGGAAGAAAATGAGTGTTCAGAAAATCATATTCCTTGAGAATGGTTCGGGGATGCTAATAACCGGGACAAAGGACTCATACAAGGGTGAAAGCCAAAGCAAACACAATCCTATAGAAAGAAAATAACATCACATCATTAGTCATTTGCAAAAGGCGGCGAGGAAGGATAAGCACGGATATTTCATTGAAGTGTTGCAATGCAAATTCCACACAGCATCATGACATACCGGGAAGTGTTAAAAGGCAGAGGTGTCTCAATGCACCTTTCATTATTTTGTTGACATAATGGTTAGGAGTGGATATTACCTGTACAGTATGAAGCCATTGTGCTATTTTTAAACAAAGAAGTTATTCCCTACCAATGCAAGAAATATATACGGTTTAGTAACCGTGTAAGGGCAAAGATCCAGAGTGTTTTATGGAATGTCTTACAGGTTGAACAGGACTGTGTCATTTGAACAGAAACTGGCCATATTTTCCTTGGGGAGACTCTCAGGTTTAGTACCAGTCATTTCCAGCCAAGCAGATAGCAGAAACCGTTGAGGTTGTGGAAGATAAAAGGATGAGACATGGGAGAGATGGATTAATAATCCCATTTATTAATCAAATCAAAATTCTTGGCAACTCACAAATGTCTCGGCCACGCTTTCATTTATTAACTTCTTTTCTTGGGTTAAACTTGGTCATCTTCCTAAGAGGTAGCACAGACATATCTTGCCTTAAAGACTTCTCTAGCTTTATTTCCTTTGTGAAATATTATATTGCTTTGGTAAAAATGTCTCAGTTCATAGTAAATTAATAGAGACTCAATGGTACTTTATTTTTTCATGAAGGCAAGATTTCATCTGTTGTTTTGAGACTATTCTTCCACCTTCTTCCCCAACTTGGATGCCTTCCAGATGTATGGACCTTCTTCCCCTCCAATTCTCAGCAACCAATCTCCTGGCTAGAATCCCTAGCCCTACACCCAAATCTGGAGTATATTCACATTAGGCAGGTGGCACAATTCATAATGTTATGTAAAGGAGCCACAGGCTGTAAGATTCTCCTTTTCCCTGGACTTTCTTGTTTTTTTTTCTTTGAAGATATTTTGCTTCTCATCCAAGAGGCTTCTTCAGCTCTGACAGGATAGTGGGGAACAGAAGGATTTATACTCCTTGCAGACAGCTGGTCATTGGCACCCTTTTAAAGGGTCGTTGAAGCACATGGAGGCCCTCTAAAAGGATGCAAATGACCAGCGGATCTGGCAGCAGATTCGGACAGTGAGGTGGTTGGGAGGAACATGGGCCAGTCTTGGAGTCTGGGGAAGGCTCTGATGAGGGCTCTGCATCGGAGGCAGAGAGGGGGCCAGGGCCATCTGACAGTTATCAGCTGCCTTCGGAGTCGGATATCAGTGGGGCAGAAGAACAGCTGGATCCTGTTCCCAGTGTGTGCATGCGCAGAGCTGCCAGGAGAAAGGAACAGCTGAGGAACAAGGGCCGACTCAGGAGTAAAGCCACAGGTGGACAGTGAATGTCCCCTCCTGTAGGGAATAAAGAGGAGTGAAGGGGGGAGGGCGTTTGCAGGAGACAATTAGTTCATTTGGGTGAAGATCTGTGCCTGCATTCTTGCCAAGTATTGTCTGTTACAGTGTGGAGTCTGAAAGATATCGGCCTGGCCACTCTCCAAGCTTGATAAAGGTTGGTAATTGTGAACTATCTTGAAAGACTGTGGGAGAGGAAAGACTTTGCTGGAGAGGAATTCACTGTGAATTAAATAAAGGGGGTTTCTTGGGATGAGGACTCGGCTTCGTGTTGCTAGGGAAGCCTAGGTGAGAACAGTCTGTAAGGAGTATAAATCCTTCCATTTCCCACTAGCCTATCAAGCTGAGAAGCTTCTTGGATGAGAAGTGGAACATCTTCAAAGAAAAAAGAAGGAAGTCCAGTTGCCTCCTGAAAAAGCACCTTTCATACTACCATGACCTGGATGATGATTTAGAATCTCTACAGACATTCTCCTTTTCCCTTTCTTCCTCCACTCTGCTGAAAAGGAGGTTAAGGAACATTTCGAATTACAACCGCCAGACATCCAGTTCTGTGGTTTCCTGAAATTATAGATCCCCCCCCCACATCTCTCTCTCTCACACACACACACACAAAAGGTGCACAACCAATTTGGTCACTGAGCACTATGCCAGAATTTGAATCCCCCAAAGTGGCTGGGCCGAAGGAAAAGTAGCCGCGCCAGTCACAACATCAGCTAATTTGATTAAATTTTAAGTTAGATTGAATTAGATGCTTAAGATGATCATTGATGGTATTCACAAGAGCGCACCAGTGAGCAAATTACGGGCAGCCACTACAGGTTTTGTATTTCTTAGTTTAACTCAAACAATGCAGACAGGGGGCGCGCCAGCTCAAAATCCAGCTGTACTTTCACAAACCATATTTTAAATTAATTTGAACGCTCCGTTCTCGTGTCGCATGGAATCTCTGTCAGTACCACCATGCAGATGTGTTCCTTCTTTATGCCTGTTAACTGTTGGGAGAGGAGCCGCGAACGGGAGTCTCATTGATATGCATAGATGCAACGCTAAATCCTACGAGCAAAAGTGCAGGACATTGATTTAATTAAAAATGTAAACATGTTTATTAATATCCCGGTCCTCTCCCTCGAGCATCCAATGTAAACCAGAGGGTAAATCTAACCGCCTGCATCGGAAAGCGGCCATCCCAAATGTGACAGCTGCAGCACCAACAGCCATAACAATCATAGTAAACGATATTATCAGCGGCAACGCATTAAAGCCTCGAAAACCCATGCAAAGAAAAACAAAACAAAACAAAACAACAACTCTGAAGATGAAGAGTGATGGATCTCCACAAAGAAGATGTGGTTTCCACCACTGGAAATACCCCGTGCTCATCTAATTTAAAATGATGGTTAAAAAGAATTCCTGAAACTCTGTAGGTGCTCTTAAGTTTGCGAGTAGTCTGTATGGAGAAAGATATTTCCTTGGTTTTATGGGGTTTTTTTTTTAATGTTTATGGACGCAGTGGCTCAGTGGCTAAGACGCTGAGCTTGTCGATCAAAAGGTCGGCCGTTCAGCGGTTCGAATCCCTAGTGCTGCGTAATGGGGTGAGCTCCTGTTACTTGTCCCAGCTTCTGCCAGCCTAGCAGTTCGAAAGCAGGTAAAAAATGCAAGTAGAAAAATAGGGACCACTTTTGGTGGGAAGATAACAGCGTTCTGTGAGCCTTTGGCATTGAGGCATGCTGGCCACATGACCACGGAGATGTCTTCGGAGAGCGCTGGCTCTTCGGCTTTGAAATGGAGTTGAGCACTGCCCCATAGAGTTGGGAACGACTAGCACATACGTGCGAGGGGAACCTTTACCTTTATGTTTTTTCAACCCCCCATCCCCAAAGTCCATCAAACAGAGGAAGAACGTAGAGAAGAAAATAAGACTGAAAGCACATTTCTTTTCCCTATCTATTTAACGATGCTTTTAAAAGTTTTAGCAGAGAACTGAAACATTTCCGTGCAAGTTCTCAGCCGAATTCAGTAGCAAAGCCCAAGGCTATTTTCCCCTTCCCCCAAATCCCGCTGCAACTATTAGCAACCAAAGAGGCTGTTTGATTCATTAATCAACAATTTTATAGCAACGCTGATTGACTGGAATCCTAGAATAGAACACATCTGTGCTGCCGCCTCCCATCTGGAAACCTTTATGCACTAACTGCTCTTAAATGTTTTATACTCTTGTCATTTTTTGCTCCATGGTGAGGGCAACAGCCTTTTTTCCCTTCTCATTCCGATATGTGAAAAAGGCTGCTTTTGGATGTGGCCTAACAAGCTGAGCGGCACTAGCCTAGTGAAAAATTAATAAGGACCACTGCACAGGGGCAGACGGAAGGAAGGAAGGAAGGAAGGAAGGAAGGAAGGAAGGAAGGAAGGAAGGAAGGAAGGAAGGAAGGAAGGAAGGAAGGAAGGAAGGAAGGAAGGAAGGAGGGAGGGAGGGAGGGGAAGAGAAAGACAGAAAGGAAAGAAGGTAGGAAGAAGGAAGGAAGGAAAGAGAAATAGAGAAAGAGAAAGAAAGGAAGGAAGGGAAGGAAGGAAGGAAGAAAGGAAGGAATGAAAGAGAGAGAGAAAGTGAGAGAGAAAGAAAGATAGAAAGAGGAAGGAAGATTGAAAGAAAGGAAAGAAAGGGAGAGGGAGAGAAAAAGAAAGAAAAAGAAAGCGGAAGGAAGGAAGGAAGGAATGAGAGAGGGAGAAAGAGATAGAGAAAGAAAGATAGAAAAAGGAAGAAAGAAAGAAAAGAAAGAAAAAGAAAGAAACGAAAGGGAGAGAAAGAGAAAGGAAGGAATGAATGAAAGAGATAGAGAGAAAGAGAGATAGAAAGAAAGAGGAAGGAAGAAAGAAAGAAAAGAAAGGGGGAGTGAGAGAAATAGAAATAGAAAAGAAGGAAGGGAGGAAAGGTAGGAAGGAAGGAAGGAAAGGGAGAGAGAGAAAGAGAAAGAAAGATAAAAAGTGGAAGGAAGGAAGGAAGGAAGGAAGGAAGGAAGGAAGGAAGGAAGGAAGGAAGGAAGGAAGGAAGGAAGGAATCACCTCAGGGGTGAAATACTCCCGGTTCGGACTGGATTGTCCGATCCGGTAGCAATGGCGGCAGGTGGTTCGGAGAACCGGTAGCAAAAATCACTGTGCCCCCCCCAGCCCCCACACCCAGCTGAGCGGCGTTATCATCAGAGGCTTTTTTAAAAAAAGTTTTAACTTTCCAACTTCGGTGGAAAAAATGCTTCTAAAAGTAAAAAAAAAAAAAAGCCTCTGATGATCCCGCTGCTCAGCTGGGATCGTCAGAGGCTTTTAAAAGCATTTTTTTCCCCCTGCAATCTCTTTGGCCAAAGTGGTTGCAAGAAAAAATGCTTTTAAAAGTTAAAAAAAAAAAGTTGGCCACACCCACCCAGTCACATTACCCCACCCCCAACCAAGCCACACCCAGAGAACCTGTAGTAACAAATTTTACATTTCACCACTGAATCACCTCCTATACCAGGAACGTTGTCATGAGTATTGCGTCACCAAGCCAGGTGCCCCCATTCTACACCTGTGCATTTGGTTTCTGCTTCACTTCTGTTTCCCAAGTGAGTAACTTTTCATTGCTCGGTTAAATGTCATTTTGTTATTTTCATGTCATTTCTCTAAGCTATTAAGGGGGTGGGAAAAAACCCAAGAGAAATCTCATTGATGGCACCCAACAGTTGATGCGAATGCTTCTCTCTGGGCTATTCACAATGTGTGTCTCTGGATCCCTCAAAAAGCTGGATCACTGTTCTGCCCCAGCTATGGACCCCAAAGAACGCAGCACATCTTCTCCAGCCTCCTCACTGTCTGACTCGAGCGCCAGCTGCACAGGCTGCTGACGCAGCACCACACCAGCCTCCTTGTTGTTGGAATCAGCTACAATCTGCACAAGACGCGGATGCAATTATGCGAGTTCGAGGCTCAAGGTTCACTCAGCCTTCCATCCTTTCTAAGGTAGGTCAATTGAGGACCCAGTTTGTGGGGGCAATAAGCTGACTTTGTATAAAAATATACAAAAGTATGAAGGCTATTGCTTCATATCACACAGGATTAGGACAGGATTGTAGCTTTTATATGTTTTCGTTCTTTCGTTGTGCATTTTATGCGTTGACGCTTGTTATTATTGTTCAACTTTTTTTAAAAAACCTTTTATGCTAATGGCAGTTTTCTACCCCATTGTGAATATGTGCAATATGCTCCCCCAGTGGCTATTTAGGGAGGAAGCAAAAGGCTGTAAGAGTGCCAACACGGTTGTTATTTTCCACTTGCAAAATGAATAACTTGTTTTTATTTTATTTTCTACTGAATAGCTTGGAAATGCTGTATTAGTTCTTATTTTCAGATATGGGAAATGCTGGGGAACTAGAAAGGGTCAACAAATGCAAAAGTTAATTTTGACAGAACTGTGGCCAATAATAATAAGAAAGAAAGTCACTCCAGGAATACAAAATTAATGATAGGATAGGATAGGATAGGATAGGATAGGATAGGATAGGATAGGATAGGATAGGATAGGATAGGATAGGATAGGATAGGATAGGATAGGATAGGATAGGATAGGAGAATGGAATGGAATGGAATGGAATAGAATAGAATTATGAGTGGAGTGGAGTGGAGAGTGGAGAGGAGGAGTGGAGTGGAGTGGAGGAGGAGTGGAGTGGAGTGGAGTGGAGTGGAGTGGAGTGGAGTGGAGTGGAGTGGAGTGGAGTGGAGTAGAGTAGAGTAGAGTAGAGTAGAGTAGAGTAGAGTAGAGTAGAGTAGAGTAGAGTAGAGTAGAGTAATGAATGGAATGGAATGGAATGGAATAATGAGCCTGGTAGCTCAGCAGACTAAAGCACTGTGATTAACACCAGCTGTCTGCAATTACTATAAGTTCGAACCTCACCAGGCTCAAGGTTAACTCAGCCTTCCATCCTTTCTAAGGTAGGTAAATTGAGGACCGAGTTTGTGGGGGCAATAAGTTGACTTTGTATAAATATACAAAAGTATGAAGGCTATTGCTTAACGCATTGTAAGCTGCCCTGAGTCTCCAGAGAAGGGCGGCATATAAATCAAATAATTAAAAAAAAATGAGTGGAGTGGAGTGGAGTGGAGTGGAGTGGAGTGGAGTGGAGTGGAGTGGAGTAGAGTAGAGTAGAGTAGAGTAGAGTAGAGTAGAGTAGAGTAGAGTGAATAGAATAGAATAGAATAGAATAGAATAGAATAGAATAGAATAGAATAGAATAGAATAGAATAGAATAGAATAGAATAGAATAGAATAGAATAAGACTTGGAAGGGACCTTGGAGGTCTTCTAGTCCAACCCCCTGCTCAAGCAAGAAACTCTATACCATTTCACACAAATGGTTATCAAATCTCTTCTTAGAAAGTTCCACTGTTGGAGCATTTACAACTTCTGGAGGCAAGTCGTTCCACTGATTAATTGTTCTCACTGTCAGGAAATTTCTCCTTAGTTCTAGGTTGGGTTCTCTCCTTGATATGGTCACAAATATGATCCCCAATAGTAAAAATAATTGAATGAAATGATTGATACAGAATTGAATTGTCCCATGGTGAGTTGGCTGCGGCAAGTCGGCCATGACGAGTTGGCCTAGTCCCAGGGGTGGGCAGCTGGCTGTTCACAGGGGTTTGGGAGAACCTCTAGCTAAGATTCTGTGCAGTTCAGAGAACCCCAAAAGCCCACTCCTGGCTGGCCCCGCCCTGCCCATCCCACCCCTTCCAGGAGTCTCCACATGGCCTGTTTTGGATGCAGGTAAGTGTAGGGCATGCACGGAGGATGAAAAATGGGCCTACCGGAAGTTCGGGAAAACTGGAATCAGGCCCATTTCCAGCCTCCAGAGGGCCTCCGGAGCCTGGGGAGGCCGTTTTCACATTCCCGGAAGCTTAAGGAAAGCCTCTGGAGCCCAGGGAGGGCAAACCACCACCACCCCTGCCGTGGTGCAGGTGGCCTAGGCCACACCCACTATGGCTACGCTCATCCAGCAACTGGGCAGAGACCCCTCTGCTAAACTTTTTGAAGCCCATCCCTGCCTAGACCCCTGGGAAACTTTTCTCAATGACTGGCTTATAGAAGTCACAGCAGGCTGAGTTCAAACAACCAGCTAAGCCATAAACCAGGTTTTTACTAGCCACAATGCTTCTGTTCTGACCACTCGCGGTTGATTTTCATTCCCTGCATGATGCTAAGGATCAGGAAAGTTTGCAAGCATCAGACCTCTCTTGCTCGTTGCTTAGTTATAGAAATGGAACCAGCCAAAACCACAGAGAAGGGCAAAGGGTATTTTCCAAGGTGAAGGGAGAGGATCAGAGGGGGAAAAAAATAATAAAAAATAAGGATCATGAATGCATTATTCACGAGTGAAATCTGAGCTGCTCCGCCGTAATCCGAGCCGAGAAAGCAACAAGTTGCAAAACGTTTCTAACCTCATTAATTTTAAGACAAAAGGGGTAACAACTCTTGTAACTGTAAAAAAAAAAAATTAAAAAAAAATAATTGCAAGACGGAATCTAATTACTTCACGGGTTCTTTGAGTAAGCAGAGAGCTACAAAGCCCATTTCT
The DNA here is from genome assembly GCA_038048745.1 of Coluber constrictor foxii. Classification (NCBI taxonomy): domain Eukaryota; kingdom Metazoa; phylum Chordata; class Lepidosauria; order Squamata; family Colubridae; genus Coluber; species Coluber constrictor. Next base: position 4,304,946 of record CM075967.1, on the reverse strand, counting down.
ACAATGGAAAACCAGCTTAGCCAAATTGTCTCATTGCAAACAGAACTTTTATTTCGTTTAATTACAAGAGACTGCAGCATTGTTTCCCTAAGCATTTACCAGACAAGCTTTTGTAGAGCCATTCAAATGAGCTCTGTTATTCAAGGGAGGCCCGGGGAAGGAATGGGGGGAGGATGGGGGCGGGGGGTGCGCCCAGGCAGAGCCCTCTATTAAAAATCAAATATTTTATTTTGTACTTGAAAAATAAAGGCTTCTTCATGTACGTTCGGCGTGGGAATCAGAAGCTTCTGAATTGTTTGTTCTTTTCTTCTTCTTCTTTTTTTTTTTAATTAGGGAGAGGGGCAAAACCAATTCGAGTTTGAATCCAAAGATGGAAGCTAGTTGCAAAAGGAGGGAGGAATAAAAAAATAAAATAAGATGAAAAAAAAACACCCTGTACATCTGCTGACATTAGCAAATGTTGAATTGGCTGTGTCAGACCTAAGAAAGCTACAGCTAATAACCAGATGCCAATGATTTTCCTTTTATTCAGCGCGAGGGTGCGTGGAATGCTCATGAGGAATGAAAAAAAAAAGTGAAATTTCTGCATATTTTTCTTTTCCTAAATGGAGCCATTCTTTTTTTTTTTCCTTTTCAGATTTGGGAGAAATGTACCAGAACTCACTGGTGCTGCTGTCAGCCAAAATGACTGATAACCTGTTATTCTCTTCTCCTCCCTACCCCACCCTTGACAAAACTGGAAAAGAGCAATAGAACTTAGACTTATAAGGTTCACAATGCTTTTCCTTCCTTTCTAAGCGGTTTACAGAGTCAGCCTATTTGCCCCCAACAATCTGGGTCCTCATTTTATCGAGCTCAGAAGGATGGAAGGCTGAGTCAACCTTGAGCCAGTCAGGATCGAACTGCTGGCAGTTGGCAGTCAGCAGAATTAGCCTGCAGTACTGTATTCTAACCATTGGGCCACCACGGAGGAGAGAAACGTAGCTTAAGGAGAAATGGAAAACAGATTTAGTCTTAAAAAGAGGGAGAGATGGAAACAGAGAGGAGAAGAAGGATGCTAAAATTACGGTTTATGAAATTTTTTGGGGTGCTTCCCATTATATCCAATGATAGACAGCCTTTGCCAAGCTGATGGTGGTGGGCTAGGCCATTTGTGAGATCTTTTCCTTTAGTGGCCTTTGGGTTTATTTATTTATTTATTTATTTGTATCCCACCTTTATTATGTTTACAAATAAGACAAAGCAGCAAACACATCCAACATACAGTACCATCCCCACAACAACATTGTGAGTTGGGTTGGGCTGAGAGAAGTGACTGACCCAAAGACAACTGGCTGGTTTTCATTGTTAAGATGAGACTAGAACTCACAATCTCCTGGTGCTTGGCCCAAAGTCACCAGTTGGCTTTCCTGCCTAAGGTGGAACTGGAATTCACAGTCTCCTGGTGATTGGCCCAGTCACCCAACTGGCTTTCATGGCTAAGGTGAGAATAGAACTCACAGTCTCCTGGTGATTGGCTCAAAGTTAAGTCAGCTTTCCTGCCTAAGGTGGAACCAGAACTCACTGTCTCCTAGTGATTGGTCCAAAGTCACCCAGCCGGCTTTCATGCCAAAAATGGAACTGGAACTCACAGCCTATTGTTGATTCTTTTGCAGGACTGATGTGACAATCGCAAAGGCCAGCCTTTATCCTTCCCCATCGCCGGTAAATTCCAATAGTGGATCCAATAATCCAGGATACACACACATAATACACACATAATGTTTGTCAAATCACACTCCTAGCCTGTTTGGGTAATAAAAGCCATGTTCTCTGGAGGGAACATGCAATTATTGTAGTAACATGGCATCACAATGTTTTGACAACCACTAAGATGCAAAAAAATAAAAATAAAAAAATGTAGTCCAGTTTCTTCAAATTAAGGAGGATGCATTGTTAAGCATCTCTAACTTCTGACTTATTTCATATTTTAGAGTACAAAATCTGGGGGAAGAGACACTAACACCCCCCCCCCAAAAAAAAACATAAAAAGATGCACCCTCAGATGTCTGACTATCCTAAAGCAGGGATGAAATGCTACTAGTTCCCTCTGGTTTGGGCTAACTGGTAGTGGAAAAAAACTACCGATTTGGGCGAATAGGTAGTAAAAAATGCTTTAAAAAGGTTAAAAAAAGAGTTAGCCATGCCCACCCAGTCACGTGACCCTCTCACCAAGCCACACCCACCAAGCCACACCCACAGATCCAGTAGCAAAAAAAAAAATGTATTTCACCACTGTCCTAAAGGGATAATTTTGTTCTCAAAAAAAAAAAAAGGAAATTCTAAGTAAAGTAAAAGCAGGGGAAAATCTGATTTTGAAGGCCTTATCAAAGTCTAATTGAACTTTAAAAAAAAAGATGCCAATTTATTATAGGTCGAATTCTTGAGATGTGATCTATTGGCCATGCCAAGCAGGAGACAGAAGCCATCTGCAGCTTTCTATAGGAAGAGGACCTTTATGGAAAATGAAAACAGATGGACATGTGCATGCAAAAGGCCCTTCATTCAGTCCTTGGCACATGCAAGTAGACATGGCATTAAACTCTGCATGACAAGCTTCAAAATAAGGAATATGTTGGGAGGCTTTAATAAAATTACATAACACGCATGACAGAATGTAAACAGTAGATTATTGGGGGGGGGAAATGTAATTCTTCTAAAAATTATATTTAAACAACCTTTCTGAGCAAGTTGTTGCTAGAAGTCATAAATAGTGTTTGGATTAAGTTAGTCATAACTACATTCCTTGGAAATTAATGGGATTCTATTCAACGTAGTGACATTTCCCATGAGTAACTTACTTTGAGTTATAGAAATTAAACACTATCAATTTTGAAATGTGGCATTAAAAAGACAGCAATGGAACGGTATATTAATAAAACCTCAAAGAATTGATATTAATAGTATATTAAATAACATTTATTTTTTATATTTATGGGACATTTCTCTTAAGATTTTTTTTTTAAAAAGTGGCAGGGAAAGAAGCTGGCTGCATTTACCTATATATTAGTTCCATTCAATGAGATTGGGATTCTTCCCCAAAATAATTTTCATAAATATTCTATGGATGACATGGGCAAAAATATGTCTCGTGTGTTGGAGGATGGGAGGGTAAAGCATTCAATGAATGGTTGCAGGAATGGGGTATATTATGGGTATGTCTAGCCTAATGAAGACGATATATCAGGGGTGGACTTCAGGGAGAATCAGGGATTCTCTGCCCGGTTGCTGGGTAGGCATGGCAATGGTGGGCATGGTCTAGTTTGCCTTCTGCACCATGGCGGGGAGGGGGGTCATTTTTGTCCTCCCCGGGCTCAAGGAGCCTCTGGGAGAGCGAAAACGGCCTCCCCAGGCTCCAGAGGCCTTCTGGAGGCCGGAAACAGGTCCGTTTTCGGCCTTCCTGAACTTCTGGTAGTTTTTTTTGTCCTCCCCGAGCCTCCACGCACACCCTGCACTTACCTGCATCCAAAACAGGCTGTGTGGGGACTCGTGGGAGGGGAGGGGAGGGGAGGGGTGGGTGGAGCCAGCCAGGAGTGGGATTTGGGGGGTCTCCAAACTTCACAGAATCTTAGCTAGAGGTTCTCCTGAACCCCCGCAAACCCCCAGCAGCCCACCCCTGAATATATCTGTCTTCTGATATTTGAGGGGCTGTCATAGAGAAGAGAGGGTCAATCTATTATTCAAAACATCTGAAGGTCGGACAAGAAGCAACTGGTGGAAGCTCATCAGAGGGACACCCTACCTGGAACTAAGGAGAAATTACCTGAAAGGGAGAACAGGGAGAAAGGGAGCCTGAGTAGCATAGGGGAGTAATGCCTCCTACAAAGGCAGCATTTAAGATCCAGCTGCTGCAATTACTGGTGAGTTCAATCCCAGGCAGGCTCAAGGTCGACTCAGCCTTCCATCCTTTATAAGGTGGGTAAATTGAGGACCCAGTTTGTTGGGGGCAATAAGCTGACTTTGTATAAATATAAATATACAAAAGTATGAAGGCTATTGCTTAACACATTGTAAGCCACCCTGAGTCTCCAGAGAAGGGCGGCATATAAATCAAATTAAAAAAAAATAATCAGTGGAACAACTTGCCTCCAGAAGCTGTGGTGCTCCATCACTGGAGGTCTTTTAAGAAGAGACTGTTGTGGCCCCGTCCTCTGAGCCTATCCCTTTGGAGGAAGGCAGCTCTGAGCAGGAGGAAGAGGAGCCAGCCAGATCTCCCAGCCCTCCCCCTCTGGCACCGGCTCAGGTGCCAGCTGAAAGAGAGCCAAGTAGTGGGGAAACAGGTGCCTCAGATGAGAGTGAGGGAGAGACGTCATTCCTGGACGCACGCCAAAGAAGGCGAGAGAAAAGGGTATTGCAGCTGAGACGTATGAGGAAATCCTGAGTCATTGGATTGGAGTCATGGGATCAATGACTCACTGGACCACACCCAGAAGCATATGTATATAAGACAGTACGGTGGGTTACGAAGTTCGTGACGAACAAAGCTAAACAAACGGAGCAACCTCGTAGTCTTGGAAGCTAGATGAACGGCAAAGCTACGTAGGAGATTTTCTTGTTTGTGTAAACCAATAAAGTCCTTGGCAGACGGTGTGCATATCGCTGCCAAGGTTGAGATAAGAACTGCGGAGTGTGCCAAGTGATTATTAACCCTCGGCTGGCTGTGTTTTTGTGGGTCTCTGAAGGGGGGGGACAGATCAGAGACTGGATAGCCACTTGTCTGGAATCGTATAAGATTTCTTGGTCAAGCAGTGGTCGGTGACCAATGGTATAAGATTTCTTGGTCGAGCAGTGGTCGAGCAGTGGAAGACCTCCAAGGTCATTTCCAAATTTGTTATTCTGCATTCTGTATAATATTTTGCTGATAGTGCTCCAGGGATGCTAAATAGGTTTTTAAGGCTAGTTCATGTTTCTCACGGATGAAACCTTCCTACATTTAATGAGCAGAAAAGACTATGGCCTCTCCCAGCCTGATAATTGCCGGCAAAGCAAGTTAACCGGAATCCTAATCATATGCAGGACTCTAATAATTCTTTCCCTTCCCCACCGAGTTTTAATTTTTCTCGTCTTTAAAAAGAGTGTGAGATTTCCACTTTCTGTTTTTGTATTTCTTTTCAATACTTCATTTTGTACTCTCCCCCTCCTCCATTCCAAAGGACAGGGAAAATACAAGACATGCTGTGAAATGAACATATGCAACGCCAATGTGATGATTTATATAGGAAATCTTCTTTGAATATTTCATTTCCTAGGTCTCCATCCTATTCCTATATTTCCTGGTTATGTCAATTTTGAGCTTGTGTTGGCAGGAAGACTGCATAATAAGGAGGACATGTCTACTGTGGTATTTTGTGGTAATACTATTGATCATGACTAGGTGCTATTGACAGAGTTGGCCTCCACGAATAAGATGATATGGTGGACTATCTCTAATCTTGCTGGAGAAGACTCCTGCAAGTCCCTTGGACTGCAAGGCGATCAAACCGGTCAGTCCTAGAGGAGATCAACCCTGACTGCTCTTTAGAAGGCCAGATCTTGAAGAGGAAACTCAAATACTTTGGCCACCTAATCAGAAGGAAGGACTCACTGGAGAAGAGCCTAATGCTGGGAACGATTGAGGGCAAAAGAAGAAGGGGACGACAGAGGATGAGGAGGCTGGATGGAGTCCCTGAAGCAATAGGCATGAGCTTAAATGGACTCCAGAGGATGGTAGAGGACAGGAAGGCTCAGAAGAACATTGCCCATGGGATTGCGATGGGTTCGACACGACTTCGCAACTAACAACAACAAAATCTCTAACCCATTTTAAAAGCAATCCCTTAATTCCTCAGAAGACCACATCAACAAGAAGTTTCTACAGATCTACAGGAATTTGTAAAACATCTTACTTGAAATCTTTTGAACTTCAAAATTCCCCATGTTGAGCCTAAATTTCTAGGTGAAATGTCAAACGTTTCTCCTCCTTGCTTCTATGACAGTTTTGAAACACTGACATCAGGTCCTATTGGTGATCTTCTATTCCACAAATGTCCTAAACTCAAAATGTCCCCACTTTTAAATAATGATGTCCTGTCTTTCATTTGAAACAAATTCTTGATGAAATAAAACACTCAGAACAAAACATAAGCAATTCACATAAATTGGGAAAGATGCATTCCAATCAAGATTGGAAGTTCTTGATTTAAAATACGTTGCATGCCTGCAATGCGAAGGCTTTCTCCTCTTTTCTTAGCAAATGGCTATCTTGCTTTGATAGGTTGTAAGCAGTGGTGGGATTCAAATAATTTAACAACCGGTTCTCTGCCCTAATGACCAGCTGGATAGGTGTGGCTTGATGGTCATGTGACTGTGTGGGCGTGGCCAACTCAACGTCACTCACATCGATGAGCACTTTGCCTTAGCTGTTACAATGTAATAAGGGTTAACCAGAGAGGCAGTTTCTGTAAGCAGGACAATAAAGATTAGGCTAGAAATAACACCAGAATGTTTCCTTCCTGCCTTCCTTACAGGATTAGTCCTGTAAAGTGGGAAAAAAACAAAATAAGATTTCTTCCAATAACCGGTTCCCCAAACTGCTTAGAAAGTTAACAACCAGTTCTCCCGAATAGATGCGAAGTGGGTGAATCCCACCACTGGTTGTAAGCAAAGAAAGGAATGAACCATGCTTGTACCAACCTGACATTGCTGGAAGTTCAGGTATTTCTAAGACAGAAGTCATGACTTAAACATGAGGAGGGGACAGGAGGAGAGGGAGAGAAGTAGAGGAAAGCAAAGGATAAAAATGTAGATCATATTTGCAGACAGTTCAACGGACAGATGGCTTCTTAGACAAATGGCCCAGTTTATGAATGAAAAAGTATCCAACAATGACATTATGGGATGCGAAAGACATGACAGCATGCAACCCAATCACTGGAGTAAACGGTGGTCATCTAAAAATTGGGAGTAGCCACAAGACAACACTACTTGTGTTAACTTTGATACTAGAAACTGTCTTCAGTGTTGAGATCTCAGCTGGGTTATCAAAATCTGTGTTTTGAAAATGCAGAATTTGGGACAGAAATTTGGCCTTGTGGCCTCAGGCGCAAGCTGCAAATATGCTTGACTTTATTTTAAAATCTCATTTCCAATTTATGCAATACACTGAACTGTCCATGTTGAAATAAAGAGGTAAAATAAGCCTTTCCTCCCCAGAAATAATTATAGGAAACATTAAACAAATAAACATTTTGGGCAAATGCATCTCCTTAGACTTCTAGTTAAGTAGGTTTTTCAGGTACAATTACAGGGATCATCAAACCTCAAATCCTATCCTGAACAATCACCAGATTAAGTGGGACACTGACTATAGGAGCATTGTTGAAATAACAGTTTATCTTGAATTCAGTGGATATTTTTACTGGACCAACTTTAATACCCTTTTTTTAAAAAAAAAATATATACATCACATTTCCAGTTTTGCAACAACAGTGTAGTGGCTGTATCAAGTCCTTTTTAAGTATAGATAGTATTAGACACCCTGAGTATAACCATTATTCTCATACAACATAGTCTCTTTTAAATACATAATGTTGTACATCATAGTTATAACCATTATCTTCATAGTTCTACCATAACACTCTATATATTTATCACTCTGTATAATTTAATCTATAGCAGTGATGGCTAACCGTTTTGCCGTTGCGTGCCAAAAGCGGGGAGGCATGCATGTGTGCCCACACCCATAATTCAATGCCCTCCTGGCACCCTGCCCACCCCCGCGCATGGATGTGCGACCCCCCCTGCATTCCCCATGCATGTGCGCACGATTCCCCTGCGCCCCATTTTGGGCCTAGCAGGCCTCCCTGAAGCCTCTGGAGGCTGGAAACGGCCCGTTTCCCAACTTCCAGTGGGCCAGGAAGGCCTGTTTTTCACCCTCCCCAGGCTCCAGAATCTTTCCTGGAGCCTGGGGAGGACAAAAATTGCCTCCTCCACCCCCCTGGAGGCTGAAATCACCCTCCTAGAGCCTCCATGCGAGCCCTGTACTTATCTGGCATCCAATACAGGCCGCATGGAGACTCCTTAGAGGGGAGTGGTAGTGTGGGTGGGGCCAGCCAAAAATCAGCTAGCCAGCACGCACATGCTCGCTGGAACTAAGCTAGGGCAATGGCTTGTGTGCCCGCAGATATGGCTCTGTGTGGCACACATCGCATAGGTTCGCCATCATGGATCTATAGTCACATAAAGTCCGATATTACTATTGCTTACAATATATATTCTTATATATATATCTATATCTATATAACTATCTGTTTCTATTTTGTTGATCTTCTTCCGTTATTCGGTTACTAATCTCCGCATCTGTTAATCTAACCATTTGTACAATAAGTCCCATGTTAAGTAATACTCTGATTCCTCATTATCTTTAGGTTCTATCGTTAACCTGTCCAATTCAGCACATTCTAATATCTTCTTTATTATCTTTTCATCTACAACTTCAACACTCTTAAGGTTTGAGAAGATCCTGCCTTGAGCTTCCTTTTAAGTAACTACTATCCTTCACATCTTATTGATGCATTTTTCTTTTGTCCAAGAATCCTTATTTCTAGAGAAATTAGCTCTTGAAATACCAAAGGATCCAAACTTTGTAAAACAGGATCTGCAGTTTCCCCGTTGACTCTAAAAAATGTTATTTTAATCGATCCCAGTCATCTCATCAGTATCTTCACACGCCATGCAAAGTAGATACTCATTAACTTATCTGTTCCTCTACAAGACGCTTTAATAATCAGTGTATCAGACTAGCTCCTGTCTTATCTGTCTCTTTTTGCTAAATTTCCTCCTGTCCACACTTTTGCCCTTGTTCCACCTTCCATTGAAGACCATTAGGGGAGTTGTATGTCTTCCGCTAATCTGTATACCTACCATACAGAATTATACTGGCATTGGTGTTCCCCAGTTTGTTGATAGCCACACAGGTGTAATTGCCATAGTCCTTCTCTGAGACATTAAAGAAGGTCAGCGTGGACATCCGTCCTTTGTTTTCAATTTTCAAGCCATCCAGTCCATTTGCTAATCTGCAAGGAAGACAAGCCATGATCGATATATAATCATCCAGAAGTAGAATTCAGTCACGTTCAAACTTCTAGACTGCAGCTACTCCTCAATTTAAACCTTCCCCTTGGTCCAATAAATTGGCATAGGTGGAATTTATTTATTTTTTACAGAACCTCCTTGAGGTTCGTTGGATGGATCTTCAAGGTCCATTTTCAAGGTCAACTGGGGTGTTGAGGTTTATTCTCATCCGTTTTTCTATTCCAATGTTCTAGCCCAGTGATGGTTAAACTTTTTGCTCTCCTGTGTCAAAAGTGAGGAGAGCGTGAGGGAGTTGTGCACACGCATGCCCACACCCACAATTCAATGCCCCCTGCCCCCCCATGCATGCGTGCGTGACCCCCTCCTGTGCTCCCCCTGCTTTTGGCACATGATGGCCCGGTGGGTCCGGTAGGACTGTTTTTCACCCTCCCCATGTTCCAGAGGATTTCTAGGAGCCTGGGGAGGGCAAAAACAGCCTCCCCGTCCCCCGGAGGCCCTCTGGAGGCCAGAAATAGCCTGTTTCCCTACTTCCGGTGAGCCTGGAAGGCCCAAAAATCAGCTGGCTGCTGCATGCATGCACGCTGGAGCTGAGCTAGGGGAATGCCCACATGCCCATATTTATGTATTTATGTATTATTTAAATTTTTATACCGCCCTTCTCCCGAGGGACTCAGGGCGGTGCACAGTTATAGTAAAACCACATATATCACAAAATTTAAAAACAGTTTAAAACTGTTTTTGCTCTATATTAAAACTCAAAAATTAAAACACCCATTCAAATTCCTTATTTAGCCAGCCCAGCCTGTTGGAACAGTAAAGTCTTAAGGGCACAGCAAAAGGTACGTAGGTCGGGAATCATATGTATCTCTGGGGACAAGTCGTTGCAGAGGGCAGGTGCCCCGCAGAGAAGGCTCTCCCCCTGGGGGCCGCCAGTCGACATTGTTTGACCGACGGCACCCTGAGGAGTCCCTCTCTGTGGGAGCGTATTGGCTGGTGGGAGGCCAACGGTGGCAGAAAGCGATCTCATAAGTACCCAGAGATATGGCTCCATGTGCCACCTATGGCACATGTGCCAAAGGTTCACCGTCATGGTTCTAGCCAGTTCAACAAGGCTTCCCCACTGCTCTGTGTTTTTTTTAGCAACAGCCATATATTTATTACTTCATTTGTTTCAGTTCCAAATCTTTGAAGAGCCATCAGCAGTTGAAGGTAGATTAGAATATGCTGTGTTGATCAAATACTATACAAGGTAATGTCCTATGCTCATCATAAAGAAAATATTACTAAAGCCTGAAATTTACTTGAATTGCATTTAAGATAAATTTAATATAATACAACAATATGATTTAATATTGCTGATGTGCATTTGTGCACATCAAATGCTACTTGATACATAATGCTACTATCAACTTTGAATCAAACCTGGCAGAAGCCGTTTTCTGTTCCTCGGTTGCCACACAGAGTGGGAAGGAGGGGGAAGGAGGATGAAATGCGTTGCTAGACAAAACACAGCACTTTCTTGTGGGAACCAAGGTCATCTCTACAGGTGGTGGACAGAGATGAGGAGGAGTGCCTAGAGAGCCCGCCAATTAACTTAACTGGCCTTGTGACTTTTGGGGAGGGAGTTATTTCCTATTTTAATTTATACTGAAACCATGAGAAACATTTAGAGTTGGTTTTTCATTTGATTGGGCTGATACGATGTACCCAATAAAGAAGTCCTTAGAGGAAGACCTCAGCCTCAGAGTTCTGATTTGTTTGGATTTGTTACTCAGGACCATGACAGCTCCATTTAAATTACAGTGTTTTTTGGAGTCTAAAACACACCTTTCCTGCCCCCGCCCCCCCAAAAGGGGGTGAAAATTTAGGTGCGTCTTATACACCAAATGTAGCCCTGCCCACCCACTGGCCCCCACCCTTTGGCCTCTGCCTCCCAGCAGTTATCTCCTTGCTGCAAGCAGCAAGGAAAAACAGCTCCTTTCAGTTTTAGCACAAGTTGATTGGATCGGCCTCCCGACTCTCAGCTGTTTTGCTCTCAGCTGTTTTGCGCCGGGCTCTGCTGCTTGCTGCAAGGAGGTAAATTGCTGGAGCAGATTTTTTTTTCTCTTGTGCTAATCAAGCTATGCTGAAAACGAAAATGGAAGAAAAGGAGGCTGTTTGCTGCAACGAGGCAAAATTGCTGTGAGGCACAGGCAGATTTTTTGTTGTTTTCCTCACGAGAAAAGGTAGGTGCATCTTATAGACCGGTGCATCTTATACTCTGAAAACTATGGTACTTTTTAATTAATTTGTCTTAATGCAGTATCCTCCAACTGTGTGAACTTTACTCACAGATCTCCTCAGCTAGCATGGCTGTTGCTAATAATTCTGGGAACTGAAGTCCAGATTAGAGAAGGTATAACAGGGCAGAGGAAATACACATGGTAGCTGTTGTGCACTCTCTAGTTATCTCACTCTCATTAGGGTGGAGTTTAGGATTCAAAGGAGTTTCCAAAGCTGAGCTAATGCCCTGGATGGGCTCCCCTTAGCTCAAGAAAGCCATTTCTTCCCAAGAACATACATCTACCATTCTTAAGCTACTGTGATGGCCTTAAAAGATTGCTTAGGTACCTAGTTTCTTCTTTAAACCACTGAAATTCTGCTACTGGAACAGCTGAGGCCTCACAACGCAAGATCCCCTTCTGACCAACTGAAACACCAGTATTCTTAGGACTGGAGATGGATGGAGGATCTGGAGAGGAAAGGAAAGGAAAGGAAAGGAAGGTTATTTCAAACTCTTTCAGATATTTGCCAAGTCCGCCCCGTGAATGAAATCCTGATGGCAAACAGAATCAGTTGGAATCAAACTCAGAAATGTTGAGGGGGACAGTGATATAGAAATAGAAGTAATTTAATCTTCCTCATCCTGAGTTTGTTCACATGTATGGGTCTACAAGCTCCCAGAGGCCCAACTGAATGAGAAGGAGAAAAGTTCCTTCAGAAAAGAAAACTGGACAATGTAGTTGGTATGGGAGCAACTCTGTAGCGGACAAAAAGGTTCTACAGAGAATCATTAAAACTTCCCAGAATATCATCGGGCTCCAGCTACCAGCCCTGGACGACATCTTTGAATCTCGCTGTTTGAGGAAGTTGCATAACATTCTCAGAGACTCTTCCCATCCTGCTTATCATCTTTTTGGACTGTTGCCTTCTGGCAGAAGATACAGAACAATTAAAACTCGGACCACATGTTTTCTGAATAGCTTTTATCTCATAGCTATAATTGCACTCAACAATGAACTAAAGGGCCACCATCAGTGAGCTGTTGGACAGCATTACTTGGTCTGTTGTGTGGATGTTTGGGTGGTTTAGGGATGGGGAATTTGTGGTGTTTGGGAGTGTGTTTGGGGATTGTTATGTGTGTTGGACCTGGTCTTTGGGTGTTAAGTGAATTTCGTTGTATGGGTATACTGTGTATACACATACAATGAAAATAAAGTTATTATTACTTGCCAGAAAGAGCTTTACGATCACCAGGTTATGGACAAGAATTTGAAATGATGGGGTGTGATGCTAGTTCGCCTCTTCGTGGTGCACCCTGGATAGCACGGAAGTGTGTATCAAATGACTAGCAACAATTGGCAGCCAGACTACATTGAAGAATTGGAAGTTAATGACAGTTGGCAGTCAGACATCTTTGTAGAATTTTGTAGAACTAAATACAGGGCAACAGATAAACAAAATGGGCCTTTTTTTGAGTTGAGCCACCAGCTCAAGATACCGCCAGCTTCAGGAAGGCAGGAAGCGTTAGTGAAGGAGTACAACAAAATTATGAGAAACCCACTTCTTCCTGTCTTCACACTGATCTTCCTCATCTATCAATTGGCAGTCTTAAATCCAGGAAGCCCTCTCTGGCACTCGCTCAACAGCTGTCTAACAAGTTTGACATCAAGACACTGTGGAAAGCCAAATGGGCTGCTGAATGCCCAGATACGATTACGTAGATGACCCTACAGAAAAGGTCCCAGGCGTTGACCTTCCTCGCCAGCATGGGTCAACTCTGAACAGGATCCATACCCAACATGGTGTCTGCTAGGACTCACTGTTTAAGTGGGATCTTGCCTCTATCCGTCAGCGTGACTGTGGTGCTCCTCAACAAAATATCCATCACATTGTAACTGAATGTCCATCAAGAGCTTATATCGGCTCAATGTCTGATTTTTTCAACATAGACCACCCTGCCCTTGAACGGATGGGTGGATTGGACATTAACATTGGAACTACTACTGTGTTTTCCCGAAAATAAGCCCTCCCCTGAAAATAAACCTTCCCTGAAAATATTTAAATGCATGCACAGCCGGTCCCCGCCATTTCCTCTGGTTAGGGTTAGGGAGACATAAGTCCATGTATTTGCCATATGCTAAATAAATAAATAAACTTGAAATGATTCCAGGACAAGACAGAAAGATAAGAAGGAATCTAGGCTTATCTTGATGTACTCCAGATCTTCTCTGAATAGAACTTGATTAGGAGAACTTCAAAGTGATGTACGAAAGTGCTAACTTGCTAATAATCTTAACCTGACATAAGCCTTTCAGTGAAGTCAAACTAAGAAACTTTCTTTTCTGTGTTTTTTTTCCCCAAGGAGGGAGGGCGGGCAAGTTTGATGGCTCTTGAATCACCTCCAAAATGCCAAGACCCTTTCAAAATACTCAGTACTATTTTAATCTGAATAGTTCCACGTCCTTTGTGCTTCACGTTGCTAATGAAGCTTTTAAAAAGTGATTGTCCAGAAGGGCAAAAGGCATGAAGCATAATTAAACCTAAGTATGTGCTGTTCTTATGTCAGACTTCCTCATGTTTCTCCTGAAAGGTGGAGATTTCTTAATCTGCCGTGCGTGCATGGTTAAGCATCGGCAGAATTTCTCTCCCACTGTGTTTTAATTTTGAATTTCTCTTCAGAAGAAAATAAAGGAGTTAAGAGGAGAAGACAACAATCTCTTACTAAATATTCTCCCAGCTGCTGCAGTAGAGATGAGCTATTTTATTTGGGGGGATAATAGCTAGAAAATGTCAAGCTATTAATTTATAAGAATTATATAGCTAGATGGCACACCTATAGCTTAGATCCTGGAGGTGTTGTTCTAATAGGATTTATGAACTTGGTGGAACAAGAGCATTATTTTGCTACATGTTCTAACACAGCTAAGAGGCAGGACATGTTTCTGCATGCAGAGCATCTGTGTTTTGATACCTGATACCTGGAAAAAAAAGTGATACAGAATTGATGAGGAAAATGTTTCCTTTCTATGGAGAAGGAAGTAAGAGAATGGGTGTGTAGGATATAAGGGAATTCAAAAATAAAATAGTAATGAAGGGAATAGTAATAATTGAATAGTAATTTCTTGTTCTGTTGTACATGTTATGCTGCTACAAAAGTATTTTCCATTTAAGCATTTATTTGTTAAGCATTACATGTACCTCCGTAAAAACATATGTATGAAATCAATTGCATCCTTCCTACATTAAGATCTAAATATGACTGAATTTTACAATGTAGTTAGATTATATGCTTTGTGGAACTTTTTTCCCATGTCTATGGTGCATATGCTTGGAGAAGGACATTGGGGCATTATTCTCTTCTTTGGCTGACTGCAGACTACTTCTGCTGATCGCTGGCTGCTTGCAATTTGGCAGTTCAAATCTCACCAGGCTCAAGGTTGACTCAGCCTTCTGTCCTGAGGTCGTTAAAATGAGGACCCAGATTGTTGGGAGCAAGAGGCTGATTCTGAAAACTGCTTAGAGAGGACTGTAAAGCCTTGTGAAGCGGTATAAGTGCTATTGCTATAATTGGAGTAGCATTTCTTACCCCAGTGTTTTTCAACTTTGGTAGCTTGGAAGTCCTCACATCTTCATGCCTACCCAACATAAAGATAGACATGCATCATACTAGAAAATGCCTTTTAGAAAATCCATGGCTCTACGCGCCAAGATTTACTTACAGTTAACGGTCACTTTTACCCTCCGAATATCGGGTGCTGCCACATCATTGACTGCGGTGCATTCATATTCGCCAGATTGTTCTCTCGTGATGCCAGTGATTTCCAAGTACTCATCATCGCTTATAAATCCCTGACCTAGAACAGAGAAGGAAAAGAAATAGAGAGATGATTTTTAAAAAAGACTATAAAAAAGAAGTCGAGACTTTGGAAAAAAAATTCAGAGAAGAGCAACTAAGATGATCAAAGGATAGCTCAGCAGACTAAAAGCTTTGTGATTAACACCAGCTGTCTGCAATTACTGTAAGTTCGAATCTCACCAGGCTCAAGGTTGACTCAGCCTTCCATCCTTTCTAAGGTAGGTAAATTGAGGACCCAGTTTGTGGGGGCAATAAGCTGACTTTGTAAAAAATTTGTATAAAATATACAAAAAGTATGAAGGTACTTACTTTCATCTATGGTGGACTTGCCCTAAGGCAATCAAATTTTGGAAAACTATACAGAGGTGGATATTAGAAATTATGGGATATAAACTACAATTGAAACCAGAATATTATTTATTAAATATTAGGCCAGATAAGTTAGGCATGAATATATGGTGTTTGAGTATATATATCACTACCGCAGCAAGAATATGTTTTATTCAACATTGGAAGGGGAAAGACCTGCCGGCTGAATATTTGATTTTGGGGGAAATTATGGAATATGCGGAAGCTGACAGGTTAACAAAAATCTTGAGAGATCAAAGGACTTGGCCAAAAAAGAATTCTATTCTATTCTGTCCTGTCCTGTCCTGTCCTGTCCTGTCCTGTCCTGTCCTATCCTATCCTATCCTATCCTATCCTATCCTATCCTATCCTATCCTATCCTATCCTATCCTATCCTATCCTATCCTATCCTATCCATCTATTTATTTATTTAATTGTATTTTTATACCACCCTTCTCCTAAAGGACTCAGGGCGGTGCACAGCCATACTAAAACGATAACAAGCCAAAAATTGAAAACCATTAAAATAATTCAATATCTGGCCGCAATTAAGACCCCAACTAAAAACCATTTAAAACCCATTTAAAACAATAGGGTCTTCAGAGCACGGCGGAAGGCGTGCTCTGTGCCATATCCATCATCGGACATTGGCAATCATGTTGGCGATCCTATTTTTATCAACAGCAACACAACACTGGAATTAAAATGTCTTTTTTTTTAAAAAAAAAAAATAAACATCTTAATTTTCATTGCAGGGAAAAGGAAATTGTCCTTGCTGAGGAACAGCTGATTACGTAAACGACAGCAAGCGGCGTTGTGATGATTCGACTGGTTGTGATGGTTAAAACTCACAACTCAAGGTGTTATTTCCGAAAATGAAACAGGTTGCCTTATCCTGAATGACAGTCGATGGAAATGATGCACCTACCAGACACTCAATGATTTATTTTTGTTGGTTTCTTTTCATCTACTGCAAGGAATCAGCAAAGCTAGTGTTACATATGCCTGATAGCTAAACACCTAGAAAGCTAAAATATTCAGATTCACAAGCTTAATAAGCTGAACTTTCAAATGTATGTTCTCAGATTTAGCCCTAGGGCAACAGAATGGATTAAATTGCTCCTGTAAGATTGGAGACAGTTATGGGCAAAATACTGTGTCGTGGACATCATTTTCCTGTCCCACAGAGACCCTCTGAGGTTGTTGTTGTTGGACGCATCATCTAAGCGAGTGTACTTTTGCTGATGTGAAATGCGCTTACCATATTTTTCGGAGTATAAGACACACCTTCCCCTCCCCTGAAAGGGGGTGAAAATTTAGGTGTGTCTTATACACCTAAATGTAGCCCTGCCCACCCACTGGCCCCCACCCTTTGGCCTCTGCCTCCCAGCAGTTTACCTCCTTGCAAGTAAACAGCAAGAAAAAAACCCCGCTCCTTTCAGCTTCAGCACAGCCTAATTAGCAGAAGTTGATTGGTTCTGCCTCCTGACTCTCAGATGATTTGCTGTTAGCTGTTTTGCCTGGGCCTCTGCTGCTTGCTGCAAGTAGGTAAATTGCTGGAGCAGATTTCTTTTCTCCTTGTGCTAATCAAGCTATGTTGAAAATGAAAATGAAAGTAAAGCAGGCTGTTTGCTGTTTGCTACGATGAGGCAAAATTGCTCAGAGGCAGAGGCAGACGGAGATTTCTTTTTCTTCTTCCTCACCAAAAAAGATAGGTTCCTCTTATACTCCGGTGCGTCTTATACTCCGGTGCGTCTTATACTCCGGTGCGTCTTATACTCCAGAAATACGGTACCTTTCCTACTGGTTCATTGATATTCACACTCCTCATGCACAAAGCCTTCTGCGCATGCAAAGATGGTCAAAACTGGGATGTGAGAATTTCCCGGTTTGGGGAGGGTGGAGCCTCCCACCACCGGTGCTACCAGTGCTCCGAACTACTCACCGTCAGCACTACCAGTTCTCTGAACTACCCACCGCCAGCACTACCGGTTCTCCGAACTACCCTCTGCTGGCGCTATCGGTTCTCCGAACTACCCACCGCCGGCACTACCAGTTCTCCAAACCACCCACCACCAGCACTACCGGCTCACACAAACCAGCAGCATTTCACCCCTAACTTTTGCAATAGATAAGCATTACCTTGAAATAACCCCGCCAAAGAGCTAAACAGTGGATATCAAAAGTTTCTAGCATTTGCTTTCTTTTCTTGGCTGTCCTTTGAACAACCTGACCTGAAATCTCCATGGGTTCTCCCGCTGTACCAACACTGGTTAACCAGTCAATTTGCAGCTCTGAGCTCCCAGGA
Source organism: Coluber constrictor foxii (assembly GCA_038048745.1). Lineage (NCBI taxonomy): Eukaryota > Metazoa > Chordata > Lepidosauria > Squamata > Colubridae > Coluber > Coluber constrictor. Next base: position 4,287,061 of record CM075967.1, on the reverse strand, counting down.
AAATGCAGGAACACACACAGGTGTTAAAACCTTCCCCATTCTTCTCCAAAAAGGCTGCCATAAGAAAAAGGGGAGTAGTACCCCTGCTGCTCCAAACAGAACACGGCGATTGGAGAGGCAGTTTTTTACAACTATGCTCGACATCATTTCCTGCTGGTTCAGATCCGTCATCCCACAAAGCTTTTGCCAGTAACAAAAGGATACCGGACTGTAGCTAACACAAGTATTGTTCAGATGCTACCAGTCTGAGGTTTCTTTCATTCTACCTGGTTTGAAAAAAAAACCCCCACTTCTCTGATAAGGTAAAGGTAAAGATTCCCCTCGCACATATGCTTGCTAATTGTTCCTGACTCTAGGGGGCAGTGCTCATCTCCGTTTCAAAGCCGAAGAGCCAGCGCTGTCCAAAGATGTCTCTGTGGTCATGTGGTGGCATGACTAAACACCAAAGGTGCACAGAACATTGTTCCCTTCCCACCAAAGGGGGTCCCTCTTTTTCTACTTGCATTTTTTACAGGCTTTCGAACTGCTAGGTTGGCACAAACTGGGACAAGTAACAGGAGCTCACCCTGTGACATGGCACTAGGGATTCAAACCGCTGAACTGCCGGCCTTTTGATCAATAAGCTCAGTGTCTTAGCCACTGAGCTACCGCATCCCTCATTAACAACTATAGGAGGCAAGATAAATCATTTACAAGGGTTCAGCCATCATTCTGCCTCGGGGCCAGGGAGACCAGCCAGGTTTTCATCACCCACCATTTACAAATAAGTGTTATTGTTAAAAACAAATACTGTCCTACAATATTCGTTTTTATGTCCATTCTAATCTAATAATGTCCAACATGCGCCGCGGTGGTGCAGTGGTTAGAATGCAATATTGCAGGTTACTTCTGCTGACTGCCTGCAATTTGGCAGTTTGAATCTCACTAGGCTCAAGATTGACTCAGCCTTCCATCCTTCCGAGGTGGGTAAAATGAGGACTCAGATTGTTGGGGGCAAGAGGCTGACTCTGTAAACTGCTTAGAGAGAGCTGTAAAAGCACTGTGAATCAGTATATAAGTGCTATTGCTATCTTTTTTCCTTCCTTCCTTCCTTCCTTCCTTCCTTCCTTCCTTCCTTCCTTCCTTCCTTCCTTCCTTCCTTCCTTCCTTCCTTCCTTCCTCAGTGATTAGAATGCAGTACTGCAGGCTAATTTTGCCCACTGCCAGGAGTTTGATCTTGATCGGTTCAAGGTTGACTCAGCCTTCCATCCTTCCGAGGTTGGTAAAATAAGGACCCAGATTGTTGGGGGCAAGACGCTGACTCTGTAAACTGCTTAGAGAGGGCTGTAAAAGCACTGTGAAGTGGTAAATAAGTCTAAGTGTTATTGCTATTTTGCCCACTGCCAGGAGTTTGATCTTGATCGGTTCAAGGTTGACTCAGCCTTCCATCCTTCCGAGGTCAGTAAAATGAGGACCCAGATTGTTGGGGGCAAGAGGCTGACTCTGTAAACTGCTTAGAGAGGGCTGTAAAAGCACTATGAAGTGGTAGATAAGTCTAAGTGTTATTGCTATTTTCCTTCCTTCCTTCCTTCCTTCCTTCCTTCCTTCCTTCCTTCCTTCCTTCCTTCCTTCCTTCCTTCCTTCCTTCCTCAGTGGTTAGAATGCAGTATTGCAGGCTAATTCTACCCACTGCCACGAGTTCGATCTTCAAATGGGGATTAAAAAAAAGGCTGACTCTGTAAACTGCTTAGAGAGGGTTGTAAAGCATTGTAAAGCGGTATATAAGTCTAAGCACTATGGCTATTGCTACATGCAAGATTAAAAATGAATGAAACCAGAACGAGATCCTCGCAGAGCGGAAATTGGATGGGAAGTTTTTCCAATGGTTTTCGTTGCCGATATTGTTGTTGTTTTGACATCTCTAGGGCAGAATCCTCCCTGAACAGAACCCAGAAATGGAGTTTGTGCAAACAATTCTTGGAAACAATTTTTTTTTTTTGCATGAAATGGAATAAATATGCACTGGGGGAAAAAAAAATAAAAGGGTGAGAATTTGTTAGCCGGGTGGTAGATGTCATCACAGCGGTAACCAGCTCACCCAGGCAAAAGAACAGTCTCCCCGCTTTTTGTCTTGTGAGCCTCTTAAATATTCCTCCTCGTTTTGGAAATGTTAAATGTTTCTAGGCAGTGAGAAAGTGATGGCACGAAGTGCAGGAGACTTTTCCTGCCTTGAAGAAAATAAGCAGCGGGACGGAGATGATAAAGCACTGATGACTCAGAGCAGGAGGGGGTGGGAAGGGAGCAGTTTGAGCCTGAAACTGTGATGATGGGCAAAATAATAACAAGGGGAGGAAACACACGAAAAGGATGAATGCTAGGCCGGCTTTGCAAAGGAACCTTCTCCGTAATGATCCAATAATCCTGAGGTCATCGTGGGTCGGTCCTATCCTCCAGCTGATCTCTATAAAAGATAATTGGAAGTGTAAGGAAATAGATTTGATGAGCCGGTGACAGAAATAAGTAAATAACAGAGATGGTTTCTTTTTAACACGGAAGGAGAAAAAAAAAAGCAAAAAGATAAGCTCTGCTTGCTCCACTTGTGAGATAAGTATCTAGAAGGGATACAAATGGCGACTTTCAGAAGGAGGGGATGTGATGGATAGCAGGCCATCAATCATTGGATGCTGGAGTCAGGGCAGTCTATATATCGGTTGCCATGGCAGGCCATGACAGTATCAGCTGATTGAAGAGGACATGTGCCATTGCCAACTGTATTCTTCCAGTAGAGAAGTCTATGGAGATTCTCAGTCATGCAGGTCATGGTTGTCTCAAAGTTGCTTTTTCCAAAGGTAACTGGACTTTTTCCAAAGGTGTTTTTTCGGGAGGCAAAAACAGGACTTTCTTGTTTTTTTTCTTTTGAAGATGTTTTGCTTTTCGCCCAAGAAGCTTCTTCAGTTCTGACTGGATGGTGGGGAATGGAAGGATTTATACGCCTTGCAGACAGCTGGTCATTTGCATCCTTTGAGAGGGTCATTGAAGCACTTTGAGGTTTATCCATGACCCCAGGGTCACCTGAGTGGTGCTCCTGGTTCCTGTAGTCTGCAGTTTTTCCTCTGGAAATCCATTCCTACTCCCAGACCATTCAAAGGGTCTTCATCCCAAATTGTATAGCTGAAGGTCTGTAGAGATTCTCCATCATCCAGGTCATGGTTGTCCCAAAGGTGCTTTTTCAGGAGGCAATTGGACTTTCTTGGTTCTACTTTTGAAGAGGTTTCACTTTTCATCCAAGCTTTGACAGGACAGTGGGGAACAGAAGGATTTATATTCCCTGAAGACAACATGACCTGGATGATTGAGAATCTCTACAGGCTTGTAACTGGACTTCGTTTTTCCTTGAGGAAGATGTCATCCAAGAAGTTTCTTCAATTCTGACTGAACATCAGAACATTTGAGACGTCCAGTGGAGATCTGACTTGAACCCGCCTTCTGCTTGTGTCTTCAAGTAAAGTACTCTTTCAGAAAAACATGTATCAGAGCTCCTCGAAGAAATGCAGAATCTCTTGTGATCTTCCTTCAAAATTTAAAGGTAACTTCTGCTCAAGGATAAACCTGAGAAATTCACTTTGAGGATTTCAGCTTTGCAAAAAATAAGCATTTGCGGAACTATTAAAAAAAAACACACACACACCTCTAATTTTGCTTAGAAGGCCCTCCCATTGGCGACCCTCAAAAGTCCGCTTACATTTCACTTGAATAAGTTAACATCCTGTCTTCAGATCATTCTTATAAGAACTCTTCAAAAGTTACATAGTTTTATATATAAAACTGAAGTTTGCAGACGATTCAACAGTGATTGGTCTCATTCAAGACAATGATGAATCTGCGTATAGACAGGAGGCTGAACAACTAGCCTTGTGGTGCAACCAGAATAATCTTGAACTAAATACACTCAAAAACGTAGAAATGGTGGTAGATTTTAGGAGAAACTCTCCTATACTACCACCTCTTACAATACTAGACAACACAGTATCAACAGTAGACACCTTCAAGTTTCTAGGTTCTATAATATCTCAAGACTTAAAATGGACACCTAACATCAAAAACGTCATCAAAAAAGCTCAACAAAGAATGTTCTTTCTGCGTCAACTCAGGAAGTTCAAACTACCCAAAGAGCTGCTGATCCAGTTCTACAAAGGAATTATTGAGTCTGTCATCTGCACCTCCGTGACTGTTTGGTCTGGCTCTGCAACCCAACAAGACAGACACAGACTTCAAAGAATAATTAGCACTTCAGAAAAAATAATTGTTACCAATCTGCCTTCCATTGAGGACCTGTATACTGCATGAGTCAAAAAGGGGGCTGTGAAAATATCTACAGACCCCTCACATCTTGGACATAAATTGTTTCAACTTCTACCCTCAAAACAATGCTCTAGGGCAATGTACACCAGAACAACTAGACACAAGCACAGGTTTTCCCCGAACACCATTACTCTGCTTAACAATTAATTCCCACAACACTGTCAAATAATTTACTAAGACTGTATTACTATTATTCTTCTCTTCCTTACTATCTATTTCTTTCCACTTATTACTGTAACCATGTTGCTTGTATCTTTCAATTTATATTGTTTTTATTTGTTTCCTAGTATGATTTGATAGCTTATTAGTCTTGACTCTCACTAAGTGTTGTATCTTTTTTATTCTTGATGAATGTATTTTATACTCATTATGCACACGGGAAACATATACATCTAAGACAAATTCCTTGTGTGTCCAATCACACTTGGCCAATAAAGAATTCTATTCTATTCTATTCTATTCTATTCTATTCTATTCTATTCTATTCTATTCTATTCTATTCTATTCTATTCTATTCTATTCTATTCTATTCTATTCTATTCTTTTCTATTCTATTCTATTCTATTCTTCATTCCAATATTCTGTTTCATTCCATTCCATTCCATTCCATTCCATTCCATTCCATTCCATTCCACTCCACTCCACTCCACTCCACTCCACTCCACTCCACTCTACTCTTCATTCCAATATTCTATTCTATTCTATTCTATTCTATTCTATTCTATTCTATTCTATTCTATTCTATTCTATTCTATTCTATTCTATTCTATTCTATTCTATTCTATTCTATTCTATTCTATATCTAATAGCCTGTTGCTTCATTGGTTGCATTAAAAATGGATTTGTTTAGAACCATCATCATTATTAGTGGCAACCAAATGCTAGTATGGCCCCAGGGATCTTGAGATTCCATAGATTGTCCCTCTGAGGTCAGAAATGAGGATAGCATGCAGCTGTGATGGTACAATCTCAGATGTCTTACCCGGAGCAAAACTTGCATCTCACACAGGATCTACTGAAATTAGCTATCATTTAATAGAGGCCATCTGCTCCACTGTAAAGCAATTGAAGGATAACAGACAGACACAAATAAACCTGGAGGCCCCTTGTATAGCAATCATCTGTACAGCAAAGCAATACATCTTCACCCTTATTGAGAGGTGTAGTCTAGGATAAAAAAGGTAAAAGTTTCCTTTGCCCATATGTGCTACTTGTTTCCAACTCTAGGGGGCGGTGCTCATCTCCGTTTCAAAGCCAAAGAGCCAGCGCTGTCTGAAGACATCTCTGTGGTCATGTGGCCAGCATGATTCAATGCCAAAGGCGCATGGAGCCTTGTTACCTTCCCACCAAAGGTGGTCCCTATTTTTCTACTTGCATTTTTTATGGGCTTTCGAACTACTAGGTTAGCAGAAGCTGGGACAAGTCACGGGAGCTCACCCTGTTATGCGGCACTAGGGATTCGAACTGCTGAACTGCCGACCTTTCGAATCGACAAGTTCAGCGTCTTAGCCACTGAGCCACCTGGGATACTGATAACATCATGACAAGCGTAATAAACTTGTTGCTTTGTTTTGATGTGATGTCAGGCCCAACCTAAAAACAACATAGAACAGTCCATCTAAAGTTCAGTTCTTTTTTGCTCACACCAAATAGACAGAATCCTGCTAGACTAAACCTTATCTTATTCTCACCCTAACAGACAGATCTTGGGAGGTTCCAGAGAGTGGCTATTTTTATTTTTTATTTTATTTATTTTTATTGAGGGGGTCAAATTATTCTCCAAAGCACTAGAGGACAGGACAAGAAACAATGGATGGAAACTAATCAAGGAGAGAAGCAACCTGAAATTAAGGAGAAACTTCCTAACAGTGGAGCAGCTTCCTTCCAGAAATCGTGGGTGCTCCATCATTGGAGATTTTTTTAAAAATAAACTAGACAGTCACTTATCTGAAATAGTATAGGTTCTCCTGCCTGGAGCAGGGGGCTGGATTAGAAGACCTCTAAGGTCCCTTCCAGCTCTATTTTATTCTAATCTGTTCTGTTTTGTTCTGTTTTGTTCTACTCTATTTTCTTTTCTAGTCTATTTTCTAGTCTACTCTACTGTCAGCGTTCCAGAAAGCCCCACTCTAATTAAAAACTCTGAGGCAAGCATTTCTCAAAGTTCCATTTATTAGAGTAGGTATACTGGCACATCTGGGAAAACCCGAATCTAAGAGTTCTGGATTTTCCCTCAGTAAATCAAAACCCCCTAATCCATCCCCTGCACCCATCAGTCTGTCACATGGCCCAATCACCATCCGTCCCAATTTAAGCCATCCCTGCAATCACTTCTTCTCTAGATGCATAAATGCCATGACCTTGACTGAAGGGAAGAATGTTGTTATGTCTAACTACAATCACTCTCCTAAATCCCACCTCCTACTTTCTCAAACACAAGAAGCCATATTAGCACCAGAAACTTCCACACTGCACACTGCACACTGCACACTACTCTACTCTACTCTACTCTACTCTACTCTACTCTACTCTACTCTACTCTACTCCACTCCACTCCACTCCACTCCACTCCACTCCACTCCACTCCACTCCACTCCACTCCACTCTATTTTCTATTCTATTTTCTGCTTTACTCTACTCTACTCTACTCTATTCTATTTTCTATTCTACTCTACTCCTCTATTTTCTATTCTATTTTCTACTTTACTCTACTCCTCTATTTTCTATTCTATTCTATTCTATTCTATTCTATTCTATTCTATTCTATTCTATTCTATTCTATTCTATTCTATTCTATTCTATTCTATTCTATTCTATTCTATTCTATTCTATTCTATTCTATTATTCTATTTTCTACTCTACTCTACTCTACTCTACTCTACTCTACTCTACTCTACTCTACTCTACTCTACTCTAATCTAATCTAATCTAATCTAATCTAATCTAATCTAATCTAATCTAATCTAATCTAATCTAATCTAATCTAATCTAATCTAATCTACTCCTCTGTCTTCTATCCAGCTTTGTACTGTGCTGCCTGGTGTCTCTTCCCTCTTCTTGACATGTGCTCCCTCCTTTCTGGGAAACAGCTGCTTCACTGTAGTCCATCACACCATTTCCCCCTTCGTGGGCACAATCCCTCACATTTAATAAATGCAAACAACTCGATTGTGCCGAAACCTTCTGATTCCCCCCCCCCAAAAAAAACCCAGCTTAGGATCAAAATCTTATTGGCTTATACCAGACCAGGAGAACCCTTCATTTTCTGCTTGGTCTAATGGGAAACATTCACAGACACAGAGGCAGCTTAGCAGAGATTCTGCCCTTTCATTAATGTAACTTCCATACTAGATATGATCCAGTTCTAGGGCTGGACACCATCAATGCTGAAACGAGCCGGAGCATAGAAAAACTCTAAGAAGTATCATGGTGGCGCAGTGGTTAGAATGTAGTACTGCAGGCTATTTCTGCTGACTGTTCGATTCTCAATGGCTCAAAGTTGCCTCAGCCTTCCATCCTTCTGAGGTCAGTAAAATGAGGACCCAGATTGTTGGGGGCAAATATGCTGACTTTGTAAACCACTTAGAGTGAGCTTTAAAGAATTGTATATAAATCTAAGTGCTATTGCTATTTTCCTCCCTCCCTTCCTCCCTCCCTCCCTCCCTTTCTTCCTCCCTCCCTCCCTCTCTCCCTTCTCTTCACAGTGATTAGAATGCAGTATTGCAGTCTGCCCACAGCCAGGAGTTTGATCCTGACCGGCTCAAAGTTCCCTCAGCCTTCCATCCCTCCGAGGTCAGTAAAATGAGGAGCCAGATTGTTGGGGGCAAATAGGCTGACCCTGTAAAGGGCTTAGAGAGGGCTGTAAAAGCACTGTGAAATGGTATATAGGTCTAAGTGCTATTGCTAAGAAATAGTGCAAGATTGGAAGATGTGGAGAGATGTGGCCCGTGGTATCCCTGAATATCCTCTCCCCCCACTCCTCCTCCTCCTCCTCCTCCCTTACAATGTGCCTATATTATCATATTATCACCTTTGGAGGAATCAAGTGTATCATTTTCTCCTGCTGAGAAAATCAGAGAGGAAGAGTTTTTTTAGTTTTCCAGATGAAAGAAGGGAAGGAGAATCCACATGGAATAGTCCTTTCTGCTCCTCTGGCAGAGGAAGCTGTGTCCTTTGAGTAGGACAAGGATTGCAGTAAAGGCAGTTACATCCTCCCACCCCACCCCCAAAAAGAGAGCATTGCGGTAAGTCCTGTAGGGGCGAGTGCACCAATTCCTTCCCCCACACCAATCCTGTGCAGATTCTATAAGAGAAATTTTTGTACACAGCAGGATTATTTATCTGGCTTTGCGTTTAGGACTAGTGATGCTGTTAAGCTAATTAACGGCGTTTGTTAATATCTTTAAATTACCTGTGATGGCTCCCAGGCAAAAAAACCCACAACCTCATTGCAACAGCAATGGCCTGGGCCCATCTGCCTTGGCAACTGACATGATGTTCATTTCACAGTTCATTAGAACACTCTGGAGTGATTCTCTCCCCAAACTACCTCCGAACGAAGAGCCCTTGTTTCTATTGGGGAGAGATCGCCAATCCAGAAGACTGTTTCATCTGCTCTCGTTGCATTCTGCCCTTTGTATGCAACTCTGAAGACCCTAACCTTGGCTCCTTTCTGCCCTAGACTTAGAGCAGAATGCAATCACTGTCAGGGGGTCTTCGGTGCTCTCTGAGCTTGGCTGTTTTCTGGCAGATGTTTCATGATCATCAGTGATCATCAGTGATCATGAAACATCATGAAACACAGTGAAACATCATCAGTGTTGGGTAACGTCATCAAACATTATCAGCAATGAGGATGTGACCGAGTTTCGAACGGTTCGCTAAATGAACCATTGTCAGTCAAAAACTACAAATAAAAAAATAAAATAATGAAATGATCAATAAGATAAAATAATAATAAAGTAAAACAATGAAATAAAAAATAAAATTAATAAATTAATAATAAATAAATAAAATAAATAATAAAATATCAATAAATAGAATAGAATAGAATAGAATAATAAAATGAATGAATGAATGAATGAATGAATAAACAAAACAAAACAAAACAAAACAAAACAAAACAAAACAAAACAAAACAAAACAAAACAAAACAAAACAAAACAAAACAAAACAAAACAAAACAAAACAAAACAAATACCATTTCAGACAAGTGACTATCCAGGGTCCTTTTAAAAGCCTCCAGTGATGGAGCATACACAACTTCCGAAGGCAACTTCTGTTCCACTGGTTAATTGTTCTCACTATTGAACTAAATCAATAATGAATAAAATTGTACAACAGTGTTCTGACGGAGGCTTCCTTGGAAAGTATACAACACAAACTTAGTCCCGGCAAACTTCTTTAATTCAAACGGCTGTGAATTATTGTCATTCCCAGTCCAAAAGACTTCTCAAACAGTTTATCGGAGGTGTTTACAAACACTCACCTTATCTCCCTTGGAATGCTGCCAGAGAACTAATTGCCACACGCAGGGCAAGGCCAAACTTAGCACAGAGTCAAACAGAGCTTTCCCAGAGCTTTTACTGACCAAATGAACCAATTGCTTCCTGCAAAAGCTCATGTCCTGTTCGCTTCTCTTTTATGTCTTATGGGAGGGACCAATCACCTCCAAGCCTTACTCCCAAATCGACCCTGTTTTCTTAATTGTTCTTGTCTTTTGGCAGCTCTGCGCATGCGCACACTGGGAACAGGCTCCTGCTGTTCTTCTACCTCACTGATGTCAAACTCCAGAGGCTCCAGAGGCAGCAAAGAACTACCAGACGGCCTTGGCCCCCCTCTCTGCCTGTGACTCAAAGCCCTCATCAGAGTCTTCCCCAGACTCCAGGAGTGGCCCACGTTCCTCCCCAGCCTCCACACTGTCTGAACTTGCTGCCAGCTCTGCTGGCCACTGGTGGGCCACAACAAACAGATGCCCTTTCCTGCAGAAAGCAGTGAAAAACCGAATTTCATGGAGGACAATACTCTACTGCCTGGAAGTCACGATGGGGAGAAAACTCTACACAATGCAGTATCCATCTACCCTACTGAGAAGTTCCATATGAGTCTAGGCTAAATTAGACACCCAGAGATATGAAAAGAAAAATTGTAACCACAATCTGCTTGCAGACTATCTTATTTCAGTGATCTATTATTCCTCGATGTAATATATTTCCCGTGTACAAGTGCTTCTGAAGGTGATTTACCCATACACACACACACATTTTTAAAGGAAACAAAATCACAGAGCTATGGATGGAAGGCAGAAATAATTCATCCAACATACATGAAAGAGAGGCCTCGTTAAGAGTCAGATGCCTACAGGATATAAGAGTAATTTCCTTACATGCTGCATGCAAGAGTGCATTTGGAACGCAGGTGCTGCCTTAGAGAAGCTGCTATTCAAGTAAATGATCATATGGCAACCGGGCGCTCTAAATAGTCTTCTTGAGTGATCTTACTGATCAACCAGGTTTGCAATGCTAAAGCAGCCTACCAGGGTAGAAAGCTAAAAGTTGCCCCTGTCTAGACATGTCTGATTCTAGGGGGCAGTGCTCATCTCGGTTTCTTAGCCAAGGGAGCCAGCTTTGTTCAAAGACCCTTCTGAGGTCATGTAGCTAGCATGAGTATACACCACTGGTAAAATCCTATGGGTTCTTACTATGCAACCAATAATAATTTCGTCTGTTCAAGGACTGGTGGAGAAAGCAGCTCCCTGTTGTGGCTCTGTTCCCTGAGCCTGGATTATCAGCAGGAGAGGACTCCGAGAGCGAAGGAGAGGAGTTGGTAAGGCCTCCCTCTCCAGGACCCTCCTCTTTGCCAATGCCTTCGAAGGACACCAAAAGCCAAGAGATAGGCCCAGGGCCAAGCACGTCCATGCAGCCACAGGTGGACCGTAATGAGGAAGATGAGTCTTGGCTGGACCCTTGACAGCGTCGCAGAGATAAGCGCACGCAGCAGAGGAAGAGGCGTGCCAGGGATTAGGCTGAGTCACTGGACCACACCCCACAGGGTATAAAAGGGGGTGTGGTGGCCGTTCAAGCTCTGTGACAAGCAAAAACTGGAAATAACTCATCCTCTCTGGGTTGCTGGAACTTTGCCTGACTTATCGGACTGAATTCGGACTAATCTCTTTGTTATTGTGATTTTGTTTTGGTGTTCTGAACGAAGGGGAAACTCCTTCCTTGTGAGTAAAGATTATTGGCAGCCAGCTACTGGGTTGCTGCCAACTTTGTCATCAAAGAATCTTTCATGTGTGGCTTATTAACTCTTGCCCGTCCGTGGGGGTGCAGGTGTGAGGCGGGGACAGAACACTCCCGAAAGGAGATGAAGATGTGGAAATTTCTCTCCGCCTTCACATCCATTCTGTTAAATAGTTTACATGGCAATCCCCTAGTGTCAGATCATTCCAAATAATGCTTCCAATTACTCTTATTTTCCATCCAAGATCATTTTTCATGAAATAATTGTTGCAAGAAATGTCCTTCTGGGTTCAGTTCCAAGTGGGGAAAAAGACACTGGACGCATGGTGGCTGCTGGTGGGGAAAAAGACACTGGAAAGATGGTTTTATGGGTGATCAGGATCACATGCCTTGAAGATCTTGGGTGAAGGGTGGAAAAAAGGGCAGAGATGCTGAGAGTGCCTGGGTTTTGTGCCTTCTCTGGGCTTTTGAATTTGAGCTTGTATTCTGATCGGTTGTCAGACTCCCATGGGTTCATGCAGGGGTAACTTTGTAGGTTGTCTTTGTCCCAGGCTTGGTTGAGCCTTGCTGGGTGATGATGTAATGAAAGGGCTTTTGGCAATTCCTACTGTGGCTCTGCCTGAAGGAGGTAGATCTTTGTTATGCAGAATAGACTGGCTCAGGCCTTAGTGGCCCATTGACAAAGGTGGAGGTGGAGGGTGAGTCTCTGCTTTTCTTTTAGGGGAAATATTCTGCCCTTTTAATATTTCCTAAAATGTCTCATTTTCGTAGGAGAGTGGTGGGTGCTAACTTCCTGCAGCATAACTCAGCATTGCCATTAATTTTTTAATTTTAATTTGATAAAATTTGTATGCCGCCCTTCTCCCTTGGGACTCGGGGCGGCTCACACAGTAAAACAGACAATAATAAAAAACTAAAACAATCTGAATTTAAAATCCCCGTGATTTGGGATTTGGGGGAACAGCCATGTCTTCAAACCAGTTCGGAAAGTGCAGAGATCTGGAGCCATTCGGAGCTCAGTGGGTAACCCATTCCAGAGGGTCAGTGCGGCCACAGAGAACGCCCTCATCCTGGGGGTCCCCAGCCGACATTGTCTGGCCGACAGCACCTGGAGGAGGGCAGCTCTATTTTTTTTTTTTATTTGTATGCCGCCCTTCTCCGAAGACTCAGGGCGGCTTACAATGCGTTAAGCAATCGCCTTCATACTTTTGTATATTTATCCAAAGTCAGCTTATTGCCCCCACAAACTGGGTCCTCAATTGACCTACCTTAGAAAGGATGGAAGGCTGAGTCGACCTTGAGCCTGGGGAGATTCAAACTGGTGTAATTGCAGACAGCTGGATGTTAATTATGGTGCTTTAGTCTCCAGAGCTACCCCAGGCTCCTTTTATGAGACAACACAGAGTGGTGGGAAGCTGGTAGAAGGTGGTCCTGCAAGTACCTCAGGCCCATGCCATGAAGGGCTTTAAAGATAAGCACCAGCATCTTGAAGCGGATCCGGAAGGCCACCGATAGCCAGTGCAGCTCGCGCAAGAGAGGTGTTGCCCGAGAGTAGAGGGAAGCTCCCATAACAACCTGTGCAGCTGCATTCTGGACTAGCTGGAGCCTCTGGGTGCACCCCAAGGGCAGCCCCATGTAGAGGGCATTGCAGTAATCCAACCGAGAGACAATGAGAGCTTGAGTGACTGTGCGAAGGGCATCTCTGTCTAGGAAAGGCCGCAACTGGCACACTAGGTGAACCTGTGCAAAAGCCCTCCCTTGTCACGGCCGTCAGATGCTTACCTTTTTACCTTCCCAAAGTCCGTTTCAGGCAGGGAGCAGTTTCAACCCTCCTTTGCATCCCACTTGCAGAGGCAAAGACAATTGAGACAAAAGGACCCAGGCCTGTGCACTTAACAAATCAGAAGGCAATCCATCTCGCAGAGAAAACAAGCCATGTTTACATTATTAAGTCAAAACTTCAAAGCAAATCAGAGGCAGAGAGAGAGGAGCCCATTTTCATCAATTATTACTGAGCTGAACCTAATTTTTCCGTCACCGCCGAATGGTAAGTGGCAGCTTCTTTGCAGCCAAAAAAAAATCTTTCATCATCGTATTTACTAATCAGATATTAAACTTCTTGGAATTACAAATGACATTGTGGAAAGAAAGTTAAGAAGGGAGCAGAGACACAAGTGGGGGAGAGGCAAAGAAAGGTCCAGCTGAATTAATTGCAGAAAAGGTGTGTGTGTGTGTGGACTGATATGCTAATATTCACTAAAGTTAGGGACAACACATCCTATTTGATTGTTGCCTGTATAAGAGAGCAAGAGACAGGTACATCAGTCTATATAACAAACGAATAACCCATTGGGATCCTGTTCTGACCTAGACTTCCTGAGACAGTAAAAAGCACACAATGAGTTCCAAAAACCCTCTTTTTATTTCAACAGCTGTGAATTCTGTTCATTCACAGCCCGTCATGAGTCACAAATAGTTTGTAAAGAGTCCCACAGAAGTCTGCCACAGTCCTTCGGGATAAGGCTGATAAGCACCCACCTTTATCTCCCTTGACACGCTGCCAAAAATCTAATTGGCATTTAACTTTGCAAGGCCACATGGAGCACAGAATCAAGATGGAGCTTCAGAATTTAAGCTGACCAGAACAAAGTTGCTTCCTGCAAAGGCTCACGTGCCTTTGCTCCTCCTTTATGTCTTATGGGAGGGGGCAATCATTTCCAAGCACGACTCCTGAGTCGTCCCTTTTGTCTTAACTGTTCTTGCCTTCTGGCAGCTCTGCGCATGTGCGCACTGGGAACAGGCTCCCTCTGTTCCTCTGCCTTGCTGATGTCTGACCCTGGGGAGGCAGCACATAACTCCCAGATGGCCCTGGCCCCCTCTCCGCCTCTGACGCAGAGCCCTTGTCCGAGCTTTTCCCAGACTCCAGGATTGGCCCATGTTCCTTTCCAGCCTCCTTATTGTTCAATTCTGTTGCCAGCTCCGCAGGCCGCTGGAGTTGCCTGAAAACTGCTAAAAGCTACATCCGTAAGATTTTGTCAATTAAAAGCCAAGTCTGCAAACTCCAGATCCATTAAATTGAGGGGTTCTCATATTTCACAAATGCCAGTATAGTATTATAGAACAGAACCAAATTGTATACGATCAGTGACCAGTGCAAAAACTAAAGCATAAAAAACTTAAAAAACCAAAAATACACATATAAACTGGGGGAAACCAGGCTTAATAGCAGGGACCGTGAGAGGGATCTTGGAGTCTTAGTGGACAATCAGCTAAATATGAGCCAACAGTGTGCAGCGGCAGCCAAAAAAGTCAATGCAATCCTAAATTACATTAACAGAGGGATACAATCAAGATCAAGGGAGGTACTAATACCATTCTATAAAGCCTTAGTGCGACCACACCTAGAATCCTGCATCCAGTTTTGGTCACCACACTATAAAAAAAGATGTTGAGACTCTAGAAAGAGTGCAGAGAAGAGCAACCAGGATGATTAGGCGACTGGAGGCTAAAAATGAAAGATCATGGGTTGAGAGAAGCAAAATATTTAAGTATTGTGGGATTATTAATTTTTTGCTTGCATGCTCAAGTTCTTAGTTCCAGTTCTTGCTTCCTCTAGATTAGAGAGAGGGAGTAGTGATTATTTGTGTCTGAATTTCTGGAGAGTCCTATGAGTTAGTTTTGAGGTCAATGGGCTTGAGGCTCCAATGCATTGGTGCATTTGCACGACACTTTCAATGTTCCCAAATACTAATGGGAACAGAGTAATCCTTGTACCAGCTTTCTTCCAACTCTCCGAGCACACAAGCTTAAATTTCAGATCATTAGTCACTCTGGAGTTCTCTCTCCTCACGGAAAAGCAAGCAGCCTCTCTCTCTCTTTGTTGAAGTCTCAACCTGTCCTCATCTTTCATCACAATTCATTGAGCAAATCATTATCAGCAGCCAAGGCTTTGTGCCAACCCAATGAGATGCATGAGTGATTCCATGCTGAGCCACGAAGATTGATATTCCACCAGAAACACCTGAAGTAACTCTGAAGATGGATTATTCATCAGCCTCTCCAGCTACTGCAACGTGCATACAGATTATGGAGATATAGGCCACCAGAAGATCTTGGTGAAGAATAGTCCCAGTTGGAAAAAAACCACAGAAACACAAAACAGTCACAAAACTAGTCAAACGGGGAGCCATCTAATCTGAGACGTCACCTGGAGACCTCGCTCTGTTCCTATTACCCAAGATCCTTTAATTCACTTTCCTTCACCTAATTTGCATTTGCTTTCTCAGTAATTCATCTGTGATGGAAACATTTAATCATGAGAATGAAAAATATAATCCGGTCACATTTTTTTTTCTTGCTGCTGGGTCTTCTTCTACCAATAGATTTGACCAGTTTTCCTTCAGAGTTATAATTGCCACCACAAGCCAAGTGTTCCCATCATCTCCTTATGATTAGAAGCTTATCTATATGTAAATGAAGTTGGGCATGTGATGGAAGTGTCTGAAGAATGTGATAAAAAAAAGTCAATATGATGGTCATGAGGCACAATCGAAGTGCTCCCGTGTTTTAGGTGCATTGAGTGTGTGATACATGTAGAAGATGGGCTAAGTTTCAATCAGTCCATTGCAGCCGCCATCTTGATTTTTTGGCAATACCCTACAGATGGCCCTAGACTGTGGTTTACCACACTGGTTTATAAACAAACTAGTTTACAAACAAGCTCTGCTCCCTACTACCTAGTTTGGGTAATGAAATGTGTGTAAGAAAACAACCTAGCTCAGAGAATATCAAGGACCTCTCTTTTCAACCCTGAGCTACAAACATTCTCTTCTATAGGAAACAAAGTTTAATTTCAGCATTTCCCACTGTCTGTCATTCGATTCTGACTGGCTCAAGGTTGACTCATCCTTCCACCCTTCTGAGGTCGGTAAAATGAGGACCCAGATTGTTGGGGGCAATATGATGACTCTGTAAAACTGCTTAGAGAGGGCTATAGAGTATAGTGAAGCAGTATTTAAATCTAAGTGCTATTGCTATCTCCCTCCCTCCCTCCCTCCCTCCCTTCCTTCTTTCCTTCCCTCCCTCCCAGAGGTCAGAATGAAGCATTGCAGGCTAACTCTGCTCACTGCCAGAAGCTCAATCCTGACTGGCTCAAGGTTGACTCAGCCTCCCATCCTTCCGAGGTTGGTAAAATGAGGACCCAGATTGTTGGGGGCGAGATGCTGACTCTGTAAACCACTTAGAGTGGGCTGTATAACACTGTGAAGCAGTATAAAAGTCTAAGTGCTATTACTATAGACCAATAATCATATAATTGCCCAATTATTGGACTCTAATGCTGTAGGGGATCTGCTTTTAGTTTTTAAACAAGATGGAAACTGGTTGACATGAAAAAAGATCTCAATGTCATGGCTCCAAGCAAATCAGAATTCTGAGATTTGGCTCCTTCTCAAAAGTCTTCTTTATTGAGTACATCATATCAGCACAGCTTCAATGGAAAACCAATTCTAAATCTTTCCCATGGTTTTGGTATAATTAAACAAAGAAGTAACCTCATCCCCAATTGTCACAGGTCACATTGGCCAATTGGGTTAATTGGCGGGCTCTCCAGACACTCCTTCTCCAACCTTCTCCATTGCCAGTAGTGATGACCTTAGTTCCCAAGAGAAAGCTCTCTGTTTTTTCTAGTAAGACATTCCAACCTTCTTCTCCCCTTCTCTTTCGGTGTGGCAACTGAGGAACAGGAAAATGGCGGCTTCCAGGTTTCGGTTCAAAGTCGACACTCAAACTAAATTCTTAAGTCTATCTCAGCTGACAGAATACTTGACCAAAAACCTGTGACAATCAATATCAATCAATGTATCTATAGAATGTATAAAGGTGAAGGTTCCCCTTGCACATATGTGCTAGTCGTTCCTGACTCTAAGGGGCGGTGCTCATCTCCGTTTCAAAGCTGAAAAGCCAGCGCTGTCTGAAGATGCCTCCATAGTCATGTGGCCGGCATGACTCAACGCCAAAGAGGCATGGAACGCTGTTACCTTCCCACCAAAGGTGGTCCCTATTTTTCTGCTTCCATTTTTTACCTGCTTTCGAACTGCTAGGTTGGCAGAAGCTGGGACAAGTAATGGGAGCTCACCCTGTTACGCGGCACTAGGGATTTGAACCGCTGAACTGCCGACCTTTCGATCAACAAGCTCAGTGTCTTAGCCACTGAATGTATATTCATATACATTATATACATACTGTATGTACATACATACATATATACATACTATGAATATACCTAGAATGTATAGACCAGTATAAATATATAGACTATATCAGAGGTGGGTTTCAGCAGGTTCTGACCAGTTCTGGAGAACCGGTAGTAGAAATTTTGAGTAGTTCAGAGAACTGGTAATAAAAATTCTGACTGGCCCCGCCCCCATCTATTCTCTGCCTCCCAAGTCCCAGCTGATTAGGAAGAAATGGAGATTTTGCACTAACCTTCCCCTGGATTGGGGAGGGAATGGAGATTTTACAGTATCCTTCCCCTGCCACGCCCACCAAGCCACGCCCACAGAACTGGTAGTAAAAAAATTTGAAACCCACCACTGGATTATATGAATGTTCCTGTGCAATTTCTCATATTCCGTTTATTCTTCTTATCATAAGATTGTTGTAAGATTGCCATGTGTGAATGCAGAAAGCATTCACTTATCCAAAAAATTCACACAGAATACATTTTTTGTCCTTTTTGGCTCCCCAGATACAAAAGCACAATGTAAAAAAAAAAAAGAACTTATCTTTCAAAAGCTCCATTCTTCTGCAATTACTTAAACAAATAAAAGTTGACTCAGAGTACCTTTGTCGAAAGAAGGTCAGCCCTGCTCACAAACTGTGAACTGCCATTTGTAAAGAAAAGGGAATAATCAGAAACAATGGACTGTAGATCCCATTATAGAAGCGAAAAGAAAGCAGGCTGAGTGATGAAAATATCTCTACAAGCACATAGTCATTATCAGTCATTAACATTTATTTTGGGCCTGAATTTTCTGCCTTCTTCTTATGTTTTTTTTTTTAACCCCTCACAAGGTCTACTGTTATTAAAAGTAGAAACCATACATATCAGGTTAAAATGATTGCTTTTCTTCATAGGATTTCATGTTACCAAATAATCCAGAAAAGTTATACAAGTTAGTAGTTCTCAATATATCTCAATATATCTGTACAGGTTATATAGTATAACATTGTTTGTTAGTGACTGTTTGAAATTACGACGACAGTGAAAAAAAGTGACTTCTGACTGTTTTCACACTTACGACCGTTGCCCCTTGGTTACATGATCAAAATTTAGCCACCCCACTCCAGGGAAAGGATATTGCAAAATCCTCATTCCCTCCCCACTCCTGGGGGAAGGATACTGCAAAATCCCCATTCCCATCCCACTCTTGGACCAGCCAGAGGTGGTACTTGCCAGTTCTTCAAAGTACTCAAAATTTCCACTACCGGTTCTCCAAACTATTCAACATTTCTACTACCGGTTCTCCAAACTACTCAAAATTTCCACTACTGGTTCTCTAAACTACTCAAAATTTCCACTACCGGTTCTCCAAACTATTCAACATTTTTACTATCGGTTCTCCAAAGTACTCAAAATTTCCACTACCGGTTCTTCAAACTACTCAAAATTTCCACTACCGGTTCTCCAAACTACTTAAAACTTCCACCACCGGTTCTCCAAAGCACTCAAAATTTCCACTACCGGTTCTCTAAACTACTCAAAATTTTCACTACCAGTTCTCCAAACTACTCAAAATTTCCACTACCGGTTCTCCAGAACCTAATCAGAACCTGCTGGAGTTCACCCCTGGTCTCGCTTAGTAACAAATTTTGAAACTCAGTTACGGTCGAAATCTATCTGTATTAATCCATATAGAGTTTTTCATTGGCCAAGTCAAAAGTCAAGCCATTGTTGGATCAAATTCTGCTTCCAGGGATGTGGCTAAAATATGGGCGGATTTTGCTATTCTGGGAGGTCATTTCATTGTCCATCCAACATAGCTCATCAATTGATATATTTTGTCCTCCCCCCCCCACACACCCCATATCATGGACATTCTTGATAGTATCTTAAGACATTGAATGGCAATGAAAGAGGGAAGGGAAAAACAAAGAGATAGAAGGAAAAAAATCCCTAACAATTTAAGGAACATGGAATCTGAGCCTTCAGTCCGTTAAATTTCTCATCCTGTAACTGCCTAATTATCGTAGAACCATATCTCTATTTAGCATTTTTTTTTCTATCTCTTTTGATTTACTAAGATCCCCTATGAGGAATGTAAGTGTCTTTGTGAGTTAGAGTAATCAAGAGTTGGATGCTTTTTCTATGCCAGCAAAATTGGTAATGCATTTTCCCCTTTCAGCCGTTATATATAATCTCGTATAAGTTTTATGTTACTGCCAGTTTTATTACTGCCTATATGGTATTATTGTCTTAGACATCTTACTTCTTGTAGGCTATTTCAAGTTACTGACCTTTGGCCATAATAAAGATTCACTCCTCCATTCCTTGCCTCAAAATCTCTCTCTCTCTTTTTTTTTTTTTTAAAAAAATCATGCACTCTAGTAGCAAACGTGGATGGTAAGGGCTAAAAGAATTGGAGCCAGGTGGAAAATATATTTTGTTGAAGAATGACTCTAACATTTATCCCCCGTTCCATTTAAGAATAAATGGGATTTTGTATCTTCTTACGAGGAAAAGAATTCCAAATGAAGTCTCAATTAATTGCATCGATGACATTCAAAAGGGGCAGAAACTGCCACCATGCAGAGAAGTATAATGCTCCTGTCTTTCCTGAGACGCTGTTATTGAAAAGGAGGAGATGATATGGATAAAGAAAGGAGACAACTCTTAATTTGATACTAGAAATATGATTTATCTGGATTCAGGCTTAGGTTTATCAGATTTCCGATGGAAATTGTTCTTAGCTAAATGTCAAGCTTCTTTGCCTAGTTGGATATGTTTGTCACTTTACTTTTCTCTTGCATTCAGACTTTTCAAATCGCCGGACTCTGTTTTGCTTGTAAATTCTTAGGAGACCTTGATGAAAGATTATTCTCATCGCCACCAGCCAATACTCAAAACTAACAAACCTGAGCCGATCCTTTATCATCGTCATTGAACGACCCCATAATCCCTTGCGAGGAGGAGTCTGGGCAACTGAATTGAGATAGCAGATTGTTTGAATGGCCGGATGCCCTTCCTGTCACCAATGCAGACTTTTGCTCAGCAG
This sequence comes from Coluber constrictor foxii, assembly GCA_038048745.1. Classification (NCBI taxonomy): domain Eukaryota; kingdom Metazoa; phylum Chordata; class Lepidosauria; order Squamata; family Colubridae; genus Coluber; species Coluber constrictor. The sequence continues at coordinate 4,266,207 of CM075967.1, read as the reverse complement.
ATATATTATCAGATATATATTATCCCAGAGAGAGAAATATCTGCCTCTACCTAGGATCGAACTCACAGCCTCCTGATTGTGAGCCCACCGCACCACTCCAAAACCAATCCTTTATCCCACCCAGAAAATGTAGGTGTACTGCAGGGGTGAAATCCAGCAGGTTCTGACAGGTTCTGGAGTACCGGTAGCGGAAATTTTGAGTAGTTCGGAGAACCGGCAAATACCACCTCTGGCTGGCCCCAGAGTGGGGTGGGAATGGAGACTTTGCAGTATCTATTCTATTCTACCCTACCCTACCCTACCCTACCCTACCCTACCCTACCCTACCCTACTCTATTCTACCCTACCCTATTCTACCCTACCCTACCCTACCCTACCCTACCCTACCCTACCCTACCCTACCCTACCCTACCCTACCCTACCCTACCCTACCCTACTCTACTCTATTCTATTCTATTCTATTCTATTCTATTCTATTCTATTCTATTCTATTCTATTCTATTCTATTCTATTCTATTCTATTCTATTCTTTCCTATCCTACCCTAACCTACTCTATTCTAATCTACCCTACCCTACCCTACCCTACCCTACCTACCCTACCCTACCCTACCCTACCCTACCCTACCCTACCCTACCCTACCCTACCCTACCCTACCCTACCCTACCCTACCCTATTCTATTCTATTCTATTCTATTCTATTCTATTCTATTCTATTCTATTCTATTCTATTCTATTCTATTCTATTCTATTCTATTCTATTCTCTGAATGGAAATTTTGGAGCTTTTTACAATGCAGATAAAAAGTTACGTAACAGAAGAGATAACTAGAAGTGGGACAGTGAGGAGATCTCAGAGGGTTACAGCAACATTTTATTAAACAGAGTAAATATATTTAAATAGATATATTTATATATCTAAAAGGGATATATTTAAAAGGGATACACGACACACACACACACACACAAACTAAATATTCCCGCTTAATGCATTTCAATTAGTAGCACAGGAACTACTTTTGAACTGAAGTGATTTATTTTCACAACGTTGATTAAAAACTATTTCAAAAGAGGGTTATAACGCAATGCCTTTCTTCTTCTTCTTCTTCTTCTTCTTCTTCTTCTTCTTCTTCTTCTTCTTCTTCTTCTTCTTCTTCTTCTTCTTCTTCTTCTTCTTCTTCTTCTTCTTCTTCTTCTTCTTCTTCTTCTTCTTCTTCTTTTAAAAAGCCACTTCTTTTAAACATTCACTCCTTACTACCGTATTCTGCTGTAGCAATGTTTAGGGTTCAGCAGAATTCATCTGCTTTTCATTTCTGCCAATATTATCCCACCTTCTATCTGAGTGGATGCCAGATATTCTCAGGACTCGGGCTCCAAAAGGGGAAATGTGCTATTTTTTATTTTATTTTTGCCAAGCGCTTCTGAATCCCTCCTGACAGGTCACATGCGCTGCGAACATGCACAGACAGTTTGAAATCATTACTGAACATTACATGTGCAATTGGCTTAATTGCACTTCATGTTCTCTATTCAGAATCGTCCCCTCCACCAAAAGCCATATAAATGAAGGCAGAGCTGAATCAACCACTGCAAGCACAAATGGCTTAATTCCACAGCCGCTTGCATAATTAACGCTCCGTTTTGTTTGAGGTTCTGATGAGAATCTTCTCAAACCTGCTGCTTGTTCAAGACACTTAATTGCACGGGAAAATATGAGCGCTCTCTCTCCCCCCCCCTTCCCTCCCTCCCAAGAATGGATGGCCATGGACAATTATAATATTTTGTGTGAAGAAAAAGTACAGCAGCGATGGAATGGAATGGAATGGAATGGAATGGAATGGAATGGAATAGAATAGAATAGAATAGAATAGAATAGAATAGAATAGAATAGAATAGAATAGAATAGAATAGAATAGAATAGAATAGAATAGAATATGGAATGGAATGGAATGGAATGGAATGGAATGGAATGGAATGGAATAGAATAGAATAGAATAGAATAGAATAGAATAGAATAGAATAGAATAGAATAGAATATGGAATAGAATAGAATAGAATAGAATAGAATAGAATAGAATAGAATAGAATAGAATAGAATAGAATAGAATACCAGAGTTGGAAGGGACCTTGGAGGTCTTCTAGTCCAACCTCCTGCTTAGGCAGGAAACCCTACACCACTTCAGACAAATGGTTGTCCAACATCTTCAAAAAACTTCCAGTGTTGGAGCATTCACAACTTCTGGAGGCAAGTTCTTCCACTGATTAATTGTTCTAACTGTTAGGAAATTTCTCCTTAGTTCTAAGTTGCTTCTCTCCTTGATTAGTTTCCACCCATTGCTTCTTATCCTGCCCTCGGGTGCTTTGGAGAATAACTTGACTCCCTCTTCTTTGGGGCAGCCCCTGAGATATTGGAACACTGCTATCATGTCTCCCCTAGTCCTTCTCTTCATTAAACTAGACATGCCCAGTTCCTGCAACTGTTCTACATATGTTTAAGCCCCCGGTCCCCTAATCCTCTTTGTTGCTCTTCTCTGCACTCTTTCTAGAGTCTCCACTTCTTTTTTATATCATGGTGACCAAAACTGGATGCAGGATTCCAAGTGTGGCTTTACCAAGGCATTATAAAGTGGTATTAACACTTCACGTGATCTTGATTCTACCCCTCTGTTTATGCAGCCTAGGACTGTGTTGGCTTTTTTGGCAGCTGCAGCACATGGCTGGCTCATATTTAAATGGTTGTCCACTAGGACTCCAAGATCCCTCTCACAGATACTACTATTGAGCAAAATACCACATATACTGTATATGAGATACTCATATGCATTTCCCTACATAAATATGTGCACACCTTTTGTCGTGGTGGCATCTTGGCTGAGCAGGTGTCGAGTTTTCCCACGAAGGAAAACTTTTATTGGCAAACTCGGAATTGAAATGGGACGCTGGAGTTTAGAAAAGCAGGGATACTATTATTGGAAAATTCGTGTTCCTCTATCTAAATGAAAACCTGCACTCGTTTACCTGTGATCTACAATAGACCACAAAATATTGGCATCGATGTATAGACTTTGTTCTTACTCATTTAGAGACAGCCACATTCAAGTGAACTCAATTTGGGTTAGAAATCTATTTAAACACTTGGCTAACAGTTGTTTTCGATGTCAATTAATGGCTTTCCTTTTTTTGGGAGACAGAAAGAAAAGGAAGAGCAAAGGCCTCGCAGTAGGAGAAGGCGATAAGAATATATTTTTTTTAACCCCACAATTTTGAAACTAAAGGATAATAATAATAATAATAATAATAAAAATTGAGTAGGCGTACTTTAAAGACTTCCCGATTAGCCAACTTGAGATACTGGTCCTATTGTTGCTACAAGGAGGAGATTATTTTTTCAGCCTGCCAGAAGTTGATAACAATTTCATCCACTAGCTGGAAAGCTTATTGATAAAAAGGCAGAAATAGCACAAGGATCCAGAATGTGCATTAATCTGGGATTGCCAACACAATCCCCAGTTTTCTGATGAATTCTGCAACTTGATTTTTAAGGTCCTTAGAGCTACTTCAGGTAGGGAAGATGGGGGGGGGGGAGCCAGCAATTTGTTGGCCAGCAATTAAGCCCTAGAATGGGTTAAGGGATGTGGTGGCTCAGTGGCTAAGATGCTGAGCTTGTTGATCAGAAAGTTGGCAGTTCAGTGGTTCGAATCCCTAGTGCCGCGTAACGGGGTGAGCTCCTGTTATTTGTCCCAGCTTCTGCCAACCTAGCAGTTCGAAAGCACACAAAAAATGCAAGTAGAAGAATAGGGACCACCTTTGGTGGGAAGGTAACAGCGTTCCGTGCACCTTTGGCATTGAGTCATGCTGGCCCCACAACCACGGAGACGTCATCGGACCGCACGGCTCTTCAGCTTTCAAATGGAGATGACTAGTGCACCTAGAGTTGGGAATGACTAGCACATATGTGCGAGGGGAACCTTGACCTTATGGGTTAAGGAACATGGTTCTCCTTAGAAAACAGCATTTTTGTAAACACTTCCCTTGTTACCCACCAGGTTCTCTATCCCTCAGGATATTAATTGATCGTTTAGATTAAAAAACAAAAGAGAAGAATGCCAGCCTCCTGCATTCTTGTTAAGATGAAAAATGCTTCTGAATCTTGTATAGGTCCCGAGAGAATTCTTTGAAAATAAAGAGGGTAGATGAGAAAATGTGATGAGTGCTTTGTTTAGAAGGGGTCCCGTCTCCCTAGAAGATATACACAAAGTTGTGGAGGGTTGGGAAAAACATTCTGGAAATCTAAAGAAGATGGTGAGGAGCAACATTTTGCCTTCTGGTGTTGTTGTTAGTTGCAAAGTCGTGTTCGACTCATCATGACCCCATGGATAATGTTCCTCCAGGCCTTCCTGTCCTCTACTATCCTCTGGAGTCCATTTAAGCTCACACTGACTGCTTTAGTGACTCCATCCAACCATCTCATTCTCTGCCGTCCCCTTCTTCTTTTGCTCTTGATCGTTCCCATCATTAGGTTCTTCTCCAGTGAGTCCTTCCTTCTCATTAGGTGGCCAAAGTATTTGAGTTTCATCTTCAGGATCTGGCCTTCTAAAGAGCAGTCAGGGTTTTATCTCCTCTAGGACTGGTCAATTTGATCACCTCACAGTCCAAGAGACTCATAGGAGTCTTCTCCAGCACCATAATTCAAAGGCCTCCATTCTTTGGCACTCAGCCTTCCTTATGGTCCAACTTTCACAGCCATACATTGCAACTGGGAAAACCATAGCCTTGACTATACGCACTTTGGCGGCTATGTTGGAGGCCCAAATTTTGCAATTGATCCAGATTTTGGAGGTGGGAGTATAATTCAGCGGTTGCAAAGAAACCTAAATACTTCTCCACTGGATATCTTTTATCCATCTACAATGAAGGCCATCTACAAGGGAAGGGAAGGTGATGCCATTTTCTCCACTCTGCAATAGCAAATGTATAAAGGCGCCACAGCTGATGAAGGCTTGTGTCTCTCTGCAAATGCCACTTCTGTTCACTTGTAGGCAGTGATTTCTGGGAATCGGTGTTAGGAATATGTATTTCTAGCCAAAGACAAGGCAAAACATGCTTTGCGTGCGGTTCGCAACTGTTGGAAGAAATATCCATCTGGTTCAGTTCCAAGCTGGGAGATAGACGCTGGAAACAGGCAGGCTGATGGGAAAGATGGTTTATTGATGAAGCAGAACCACATGTGATTCTGGGCAGCTGACCAAAATGGAGTTGAGAGTGGGTGAGTTGTAAACCTTCTTTGGGCTTTGTATTGGAGCTTCCTGTTCCTGTGCAAGAATGTGTCCTTTAATATTCTATTGGCTGTTGTCAGATTCCTATGGGGTCATGTAGGGGTCATAACTGGCTCTATAGGCAAAAGAGGAAATGTAAATCCTAGGTGCTTGTCTGAGCTAATTTTGTCAATCTTTTGTTTGTTGCTTATCTGGAGTTTCTGTCTCGACCCAGTCTTTCTGAATGAATTATCAAATCTGCATTTCTAAAAACTGGCGTCCTCAGTTTCTGCTTGGGAGCAGGGAGTGTGGTGTTGGTTTCTGTCTTTAACAGCATGTTTCTCCATTTCTCCTTTAGGGAAATATAATATCCTGGTCTTTTGATATTCCTCAAAATATTTCATTCTTCCAGGAGGAGGGGGGCTTCCCACGCAACCATTGAAGAATCAGACAGGCCTTCAATTAAACTCAAGACTAGATCAATTCCACCACTCCACCCCCCAGCTCTATCTCTACACTATGGGTCTGAGTTTTTGTTTTTGTTTTTCAACAACTAATTACCAGTAGGATGGCATGGATCAGTTTTTCCTATCTTTTACCCCATACTATTACTACTACTACTATACTACTACTATGGGTTGAAAGGATTGAATGGTTGTTTGGGGGATGCCCAGTTGGGTGCTCCTTTCATATCCCCATTAAATTGCCCACCAAAGTGGTAACCATTTATCTACTTGCGGTCACCAGCTTTCGAATTGCTGGGTCGATGGGTGCTGGAACATGTGATGGGAGCTCACTCCATCCCATGGCAGCAACTGGGTCTTGAACGCAAGTCTATCAATTGTCAGCCCAGCATCCGAGTCTCATGAGCCACTGTGCTTCTTTTTGTACTAGATCAGGCTATGTGATATAATTTTCCCCATTGCTGCTCAAGATTCCCCTTTACTGATCTTGTTGATATAATGGAATGTGCAGATGACTGCACATCTGGAAAGAGATGTTTCCTAGGGAATGACCAGATAAGAGAGAGAGGAGCCTCCAGTGCTTAATAGTCAGAGGAAGAAACTTAAGAAGAATCCATCCTAATGGATCAGGAGGTTAAAAGTGCTGATAGGAAGTCTTTACCTTCAGACTTGAATGGTTTTGTCAAGGTAACCTTACAATAAATTAGTTTTGAGCTCATTTAGTCATGTATTCTCTCTGCATAACAGGCACATATGGAATGTTTCGTCAGCTCAACACAATTTCTTACTAGCAACAGAAGCATTTGCCTTTGTTGAATTTGTCCATATGCCCCAGCCTTGTCTGCTTCAGTCAAAAAAGGTCTTCCTTAGCATTTAAGTTACAGAGAAAGAGATTGCTCAGCCTGAAATATTTTGAGTAGGAATATAAGAGCCTCATTTGCTCAGATTCCTCCTCTTTTTTTCTCAATAGATATTAACAGTAGGACCCAAAAATAACACTTGAATTGCTGGATATCAGGTTTCCAAGTAACACCCCAACGAAAGAAGACCCCAAGCTAGAAATTCCTCAAAGTTCTATTTTATTAGAGGTGTCATATTGGCACATCTGGGAAAACCCGAATCTGAAAGCTTCCAGGTTTACCCCATCCAAAAGAAAGTCCAAGTCCCTTCCCCTGCATCCATATGTCCATCATATGGTCCAATTGTTGCACCGTCCCAACTGAAGATGCCTCCCAGTCACACCACTGGGCTGAATGTCCTTGACTCTCAGAGAAAAGAATGTTATTATGGCTAAATCATTCTATGCAACCCCCCCACCCCAGTTTCCCACAGCACTAAGTGTGGCAGCCCTGAAGATCCAAAGAAAAAGATGGCCTCCAGGGCTGACACTGGAGCTTTCAATTTAATATCTTCAGCATTTGAAGTATTTCGAAGTCCAGGGAAGTCAGTTTCATGACTACAATTACAGTGTTGTTGTTAGTCGCAAAGTCATGTCCGACCCATCGTGACCCCATGGACAACATTCCTCCAGGCCTTCCTGTCCTCTACCATCCCCCGGAGTCCATTTAAGCTCACACCAACTGCTTCAGTGACTCCATCCAGCCACCTCATTCTTCTTTTGCCCTCAATTGTTCCCAGCATTCTTCTCCAGTGAGTCCTTCCTTCTTATTAGGTGGCCAAAGTATTTGAGTTTCATCTTCAGGATCTGGCCTTCTAAAGAGCAGTCAGGGTTGATCTCCTCTAGGACTGACCAGTTTGGTCACCTTGCAGTCCAAGGGACTTGCAGGAATCTTCTCCATCACCATAGTTCAAAGGCCTCCATTCTTTGATGCTCAGCCTTCCATATGGTATACAATTACAGTAGTATCATGCAATTGTTAGCATAATCCTTAATATACCTTTCCCCCCCCAATTATTAGTTCTCATCTACCATCTTCTTGACCAATACAGCCTATTAACTATATTTTCTTAAGGTAGATAATCACAACCAATCTGTGTAGGCTGGAAGAAATTTTTGTATTCAGACACTTCACACAGTAATATTAAGATTTGTTTTCATGGATTCAGCCTAGCTGGTATTTAGCTATCTTTGAAATATTAAACCCTGAATGAATTTGTTTACAGAAGAAATAAGACACTGTTTCCCCCAAAATAAGACCCTGTCTTATATTTTTTTGAACCCTGAAATAAACACTTGGCCTTATTTCTGGGGATAGTTTATTATTTTGGGGCGCATGGAGCAAGACAGGGGTCCTCTTGCCATCTTACCTGATTTCCAGCTCTGCCTCTGTAACCCTAACCAAAGGAAATGGCGAGGACCAGCTGCACATGCGTTTAAATATTTTAGGGGTGGTTTTATTTTCGGGGAAAGGCTTATTTTCAGGGGAGGATTTATTTTCGGGGGAGATCTTATTTTCAGGGAAACATGGTATTGTTCTGAAATGATTCTTGAGGTAAAAATTTGTGAGGGGAAAAATCATTCCCCCTTTAAAAATCCAGACCCAATTCCATCTATATATATATATATATATATATTAAAAAAAACTTCCAAGGACTTTTTTGAGGGACAACATTGGATAAGAAAGCCCACTTAAATCCCTTTTTGTAAAAAGTTCCAATGTTGAAAACGAGTCTCTCCTGGTGATATTTATGTATCCAAGGCAACAAAAATGCCCATTTCTATAATTCAGCAAGACTATAATTCAGCAGAAAAATGTAACAAAGCATGACAAAGTTTTTTTGTTTTGTTTTTTTGGTTGGAAACTAGGCCAAAGCTTTCAGGATGACAAACCCCGACTCCAGCTCACAGAATAGCAACTGGAGGCCCACCCTGCGGAATTACCTTGACTTTCAAGATTCAAAGATGGTTTTAGAAAAGGAAACATTGGCTAAGCTCCATAAAAAACCTGATGCTTTTTGTCTCGTTAAAAACGGTCACATTTTGGGAAATAAGACTTAATGGACTGATCAGTGTCTCAACCTCAAAAATATACTGTGGAACTACAAAAGATGAAGAAAATATAGTGAAGCAATGGCACTGAGATTTATATACTGCTTTACAGTGCTTTACGGCCCTCTCTAAGCGGTTTACAGAGTCAGCCTATTGCCCCCAACAATCTCAGTCCTCATTTTACCCACCTCGGAAGGATGAAAGGCTGAGTCAACCTTGAGCCTGGTAGGATTTGAACTGTCAAAGGCTGTAACAGGCAGCCGGCAGTCAGTGAAAAGTGAAAAGATGGAGAAAGAACCCAGAATGTAGTGAATGTGATTTCGCTCAATTGTGGTTCCAGAAAAATATCTTGGCTACATAGGAAAAACCTGGCTTAAAGGAAAAACACAGACATTAAACCTATGAAAAGTATTTGTTTTCTGAGGTTTTCGCGGGTGTTTGTATGTAGGTTCTTTGGTTATTCGGGTTTTCTCCCACATAAAATTGGAAGTATCTTGGCAACGTTTCGACGAAGTCTCATTCGTCATCTTCAGGCTGATGTTCTCGGCTTTGTGCTTCTATTGCTCCTGGAAGCACAAAGCCGAGAACACCAGCCTGAAGATGACGAATATATGGCATTGGGTCTGATCCAGCTATGAAGTTCTACTCCATAGTTGGCATCTTCTGCTGGTTCAGTGGCTTCTATTTAAAAAGGGGCTTAAGGTCTTAAGTAGAGTTTTCTCCGAGAATTATTACATGGAATCTCTCAACTGCAGAGGTCAAGAGCTGAACCAGAAATTTTTGTGGTTGCAAAGCCCTTGTTCTGCTACTGGGTTGGGTCAGGAGATAAGAAAAAAAGACAACTTCATACTTCTTCTGTGCAGCGGCGAAGGAGCAGCTGCTAGATTTCATCCAATTTGACAGAACCAGGGGTTTATTCCCAATGTTTCCAAATAAGGGAAAATGCAGCCCAATCCTTCACTCTTGGCGATTTGGTTCTTGCTACACAAAATTACTTCCTCGGTGGCTTGGCCTGTCGATTGAGTCTACCTGAAGTGTGATTTACTTACTTTCAGCACCTAGCTGATTCTGCATGACCGATGAAGCTACCGTATTTTTCAGCATATAAGACGCACCGGAGTATAAGACACAGCTTAGTTTTGGGGGAGGAAAATAGGGGGGGAGGGGGGGAAATCTGCCTACCAGGTATTCATCTGGCTAGCATCCTTAGTCAGGTCAGCTTCATCACATTAGGTTGCTGGTGTTTTATCCCCTGCTTGGGGATGAAAAACAGCTTCTAAGGCACAGATGAGAAGAGGAAGCAATGAGAAAAGCAGGCAAAGCACATGGGGGGTGGGGGAGATCGCTTCACTTGGCTAACGCTTAGTTAGGCCTGCAAAAAAGCTTCTAAAGAACAGCTGAGAGTTGGAGCAAAGCATGGAGATCGCTTCACTTACTAGTACCTCGTTAAAGCACAGTGTCCAGGAGCAGGCAAAGTTGGGAAGATCGGTTCACTAGCTAGCACCTTGCTGGCGACTCGTTAGGGATGAAAAAAAAAACTTCGAAAAAGCTACATTTGGAGTATAAGACGCACCCACATTTTCAGCCTGTTTTAGGGGGGGAAAAGGTGCGTCTTATACTCTGAAAAATACGGTAAGCGTTATTGGCTCTGATTGGCCAGAAGCCAACATGGGAATTCTAGAACTTTAAGCTGGCAAGTTGGTGGGGAAAAAAAAAAAGAAAATCTATCCCAGAACTTTAATAACACAACACATCTATTATCAAGCTAAGACAACTGTCAGGATTTGTTCATGGAAGTCAGAACAAATCAAGCTTACCTCCAAGGCAAATTGTTATTTTTTTTTCTTCTTTTTAATGCAAGAATAAATCATTTTGAGAGACAGCTTTCTCTAGGACTCCCTGGACTGTACTTATCTGAATGGAAAGTTGTAAGGATAGTGTTGTTGACGGAGACAACGATAAGGATGGTCTCGGTATTATTCTGAATGTCCTCTGAATGGTTCATTCAGTCAAAAGGTCTCTCAGTAAAGTATCAATACGGGGAATCCTCAACTTACAACGGTTCATTTAGTGACCCTTTGAAGTTACCATGGCAGTGAAAAAAAGTGACCACTGGCTTATAGTTATGACAGTTGCAGTTGTCCCGGGGTGAAATCCAGCAGGTTCTAACAGGTTCTGGAGAACCGGTAGCAGAAATTTTGAGTAGTTCAGAGAACCGGCAAATACCACCTCTGACTGGTTCCAGAGTGTGGTGGGAAGGGAGATTTTGCAACATCCTTCCCTCAGGAGTGGGGTGGGAATGGGGATTTTTCAGTATCCTTCCCCCGGAGTGGGGTGGAAATGGAGATTTTGCAATATCCTTCTCCTGGAATGGGATGGGAATGGAGATTTTGCAGTATCAATTTCAGTGATTCACTTAACAACTGTGGTGAGAAAGGCCACTAAAGGGAGCAAAACTCACTTAAGAACTGCCTTGCTTACAACACACAAAAAAAAGTGGGGTTAATTTTGGGCTCATAAGCCAAGGACTACCTGTAAAACCATCATCACAAAAAATAAGAAGAAGAACAGGCAAAGAAGAAGAGAAAAATGGAGAGGTTGGATGTTTAGCTGCGCATTCCTAGGAATGAGTGACAGAGATGAGAGATTAATGCTAATCATCCTCATCAAAGCCAAGAGGACACATAGAGATGACAGGGAATTTATCTGAGTTCACAACTGCATCTGAACTTACATAATTCACATCTCCCTAATTTCTCCCCAGCAAGTGTATAGGTTTCACTTTCCTTGGAAGAAAATGCAATGCAGTTTGCTTGGGAAGTCTTTTCTAGGTTTTTCAACCCACAGACTCTGAAATACAGTAGTGACCAAAATTGTGGAAACTTTTTGGGAAAAGCAAAAAGTATTTTCTAAAACTAGTTAATAACACCACTTTTTTTGGGGGGGGGAGTAGTACCATAAAATTATATATCAATGGAAAGATAATTTAATCAATAATGTAATGCAAACCAAACCACACCAACAGAACCGGAAGTAAAAAATATTGAATTCCACCTTTGGAAAAGTGTATAAATAAACATGCAATGATTTTGAAAAGGAAAGGAGAAATTAAATATTTTATTTGGCCGAGTGTGCTTAGACACACGAGGAAATTGTCTTGGGTACAGAACCTCCCCCCTGTACATGCAAAGCAAGAGAATACTAATAAGAATAATGCCAATAAAGGGAGGGAGTGAAGAAGATAATGAGAAAGATAAATCATAATACTACAGTCACACTACATGGCTGAGTATACCAAGACATTAGGCAGCGCTGTGAGAATTAGGTGCTCAGCAGAGTGATGGCAGGAGAGGAAACAAACAAAAAAAAAACCAAAACTGTCCTTGTGTTTTGGCATGTAATCTTCAAGATTTTTCTCTCTCCTGAAGATAATTACTGATGAAGAAATTATTAAGAAAATGCTGGACTGTGCTTAAATGAGTTGATTGACATTTGAAATAAGAGAAGAGGAAGATAAACAATATTATTTGATACGGGAGCTATTTTATCAATGGATAGATAATACAGCAAGGAGATGAAATATTACAAATGAAATGAAATTTGGATAAAATGCGTAAACACTTGCTTTTTTTTTTTTTTGTTAGAGAAAGAACATTTGTCATATATTGAGGTTTTGAAAATTTTGAGACCACAAAATGATTTTAACCGATCGAAACACTGTCTGTAATTCTTTGGAAGGATGATGTTTTTATGTTATTTTTGTTTAAAAAAATAAAAAAAAACTTTTTGCAAAAAAATTTTTTTCTCTCTCTCTCTCTCCTGAGACAGCTGCTAGCACAAATTTCCTCTGGCACAGATTTTCCCAACGGGCAAGCTCCAGATGTACTGGAACCGTACCGAGCTATAGAAGGAACTGGATCACATTATCGTCATCAGAATTCAAACTGCTTCTTTCTCTAGCAGATCACGCATCCTCATTCAAGGCAGGCGCTTCCAGATCCAATATTCACCTCTAACCCACGAAAAGAAGGGATGTGGTGGCTCAGTGGCTAAGACGCTGAGCTTGTCGATCAAAAGGTCGGCAGTTCAGCGGTTCAAATCCCTAGTGCCATGTAACGGGGTGAGATCCTGTGACTTGTCCCAGCTTCTGCCAACCTAGCAGTTCAAAAGCAAGTAAAAAATGCAAGTAGAAAAATAGGTAACACCTTTGGTGGGAAGGGAACAGCGTTCCATGCGCCTTTAGCGTTGAGTCATGTCAGCTACATGACCATGGAGGCGTCTTTGGACAGCGCTGGCTCTTCGGCTTTGAAACGGAGATGAGCACTGCCCCCTAGAGTCGGGAACGACTAGCACATATGTACAAGCAGAACCTTTACCTTTACACCAAGAAAAGATAAAAGGAGGAACGCAGCAGCCACATTTTGTTTAGCTCTTCTACCTTGGGGAAGGTTTAAAAACAGATGAGCCTGAAGGATAAAAGCTATCCAGATTGCTTTCTTTGCCTTGGCACATAGCTACAGCTACCACAGTCAAGTCTGTCATTTCTCTGCTGTCACACAGTTTCAAAACAACCTGCTTGTATATTGGTCCACAGCCCTATGAGGATCCTACACATGGCTGCCAAGGCAGATCAGTCATCAGCTCAATACCTCTGCAGGGAGCTGTGGAACAGCCAACATCACATTTTTTAATCTTTTCTTTTTTAGGACCCTGTAATCTCTTTTTATTGGGGTGGAGTTGAGTCGACTGAATGGAGCTGAGCGTTTACTGGCCAGATGCCCTTCCTGACACCGCACGGAGTTTGCAGCAGATATTTTCTCTTTGCGCCTTAATAGAGAAATATCTGTTGCTATCCTAGGATTGAACTCTCAACCTTCTGAGTGGGAGGTAAGACTCTCTACTTCTAGACCACTGTGCCCAGGGGTGGGATTCTACCGGTTTGGATTGGTTCAGGCGAACTGGTAGCTCCAACGATCAGCTGGGAGCGAACCGGTTCGCGCTGATGATCAGCTGCAGCCACCCGCCCTATACTATACTGCACTATACTGACTTTTATCTTCACAGCTGATTAGCACGGCTGAGTGGATTGCAGCGCCTCAGCTGTTTTAATTCCCTAGCACTAATGCGGAAGGTGATTTTTTGTTCAACTGTGCATGTGCATGCAGCACGTTGTTCTGTCCCCGTCACACACACATATGCACACTCAGACAGTTGGGGGTTAAATAAACTGGCAGGCAACCAATTAGTCCGATAAGACGCTTGGCAGCAATCCCAGCAGCTGCTTGCCAAGACCTTTATCAACTTAGAAGAAAATACACACCACAACAATTGTCCAGGAATAAATCTGAAGCTGAGATGCAAAGTGACTCCAAGGGATTAGTTAGTTTTGTCCGTCACAGAGTCTGAATGGCTAACTCACCCCCTTTTATAGCCTGTGGGGTGTGGTCCAGTGAGTCAGCTAATCACAAGCATGCCTTCCCTTTTGCTGTGCACGTTTGTCTCTGCGACGCTGACCAGGGTCCAGCCAGCACTTATCTCCTTCGTCGCTGTCCACCTGTGGCTGCAGGGATGTGCTTGGCTCTGGGCCTATCTCTTGCCCTTTGGTGTCCTCCGGAGGCATTGCCAGAGAGGAGGGCCCTGGAGAAGGAAGCCTTGCCAACTCCTCTCCCTCACTCTCAGAGTCCTCTCCTGCTGATGACACAGGCTCAGGCAACAGAGCCACAACACACGTGTCTGGTGCGCGCACATGCGAAGTGCATGATCCCCGAACCGGTTGTTAAACCGGAAGGATCCCATCACTGTCTGTGCCCCTTGAACAGCCAATAACAACACTAAGACCAATAAAATATTTGTAACTCAGGTTGAAATGAGGAATCCTTGGTACTCTCTGAGCTCGGTTGTTTTACAGCAGATGTTTCATTAGGTAACATCATCATCAGTGGTAGACCTGATAAAGTTACCTAGTTTGGGTAATGAAATATTTACAAGTAAACAACCAAGCCCAGAGAGCACCAAAGTCCCCTCAGCAATACTAGGCTTCACAGTTTGAGGAGGGAAAAAAAAACTAATTTATTTTTCGCCACAGGGAAAAATTCAGAGATATGCAGAATCTGTTCCCCCAACTCATCCACAGATCTCCATGACTAACGAAGAGAAATTGCTGGATTTATTTTGTGTGCTAGAATATCATTCTAAAGAAAAGTATAATTTAAAAGTGAAAACATATGTCCATTTCAATCTTGTTGTTACGTACGGAAGGAGAAATCTGTCAGTGGCAGAGGTGGTGTTTCACCTCCCCATTTGCAAAAAGGAAGCTTCACCCATGATGGAAAAATCTCAAAGACTTGGAAAAGTATCAGATAATCGTTATGCACAGCCACCTCCAGATATGACTATATTGCCTGGAATTCTAAAGTATGGTAAGGTTTGCCTTATCTTTTTCTTAGTAGGTGGATGGTTCCCCCCGCCCCAATGTATTAGAAGCACCTTCATGGTTTCCACAAATTTTCCTGGAGATTTTGCACCTCATCCTTTTCAAGAATGAATCAAATGCCTTTAATTCAGCGGTGAAATCTGAATTTCTATCCAGCTCGCCGAACTGGTAGCGCCGGTGGCTGGTTCTATCTAGCTCGCCGAACTGGTAGCGCCGGTGGCAGGAGGCTCCGCCCACCCTTTGGGACATCATTACGTCCCATTTTCCCATTTTTTTACCTTCTGTGCATGCGCAGAAGTGGCGTGTACATGCTCCCGTCCCTGAACCGGTAGCAAAGGTAAGTGGATTTCACTGCTGCTTTAATTAATTAAGCCATTCATATGTGAAAAGATCCTTCAGGTAGTTTAAAAAATATTATTTAATGACAAGTGAGTTCTTGGGATCTTGGCTAATTATTGTTGCAATTTTTCAGTGGTCCTTGATCTCCTGCTAGAAGAACCGGAGCAAAACAATAAGAAGAAGGAATAGGTACCAATAAGTTTTGAAGAGGATATGATGGGAAGTGTGGGGTGGGCTTTTTTCTTTTTCTTTTTCTGTATCATGCTTAAAGGGGTAAGACGAGTCTTATCTCTCCTGAACAGATTCACTTAGAAGATAAATTAATCTGTTCAAGACAGACGAGATATAGATGGCTCTCTTGCTGAGTTCTGAAAATAGGCCTGCAGCAAGATTTTTGCCCTGTTTCCAATGTGCTAGAGTGGTCGTAGTTAAGGGTAAAGCATAGCCCATTCGCTGCACTTGAAGGCACCAATGTGCATCGCATACTATCAAGCTACAAAATGTGCAGCATTTATAACCACTATTCCTGGTGTGTCAAGGGGCATTTTATTAGCAAGACCTTCCCCACAGTACTGCCTTAGGTCTACATATATTCACCCAGGTTGTATGGCTGTAGTATTTATTAATATTCTCATCTTCTCTACTACCGCCTCTTATAGAGCACTGCACACCCAGACAACTAGACACAAGAACAGTTTTTCCCCCGAATGCCATCACTCTGCTAAACAAATAATTTCCTCAAACTGTCAAACTGTTCACTAAAGTTGCATTACTATTACTATTAGTCTTCTCACCGTTCCTAACACTCATTGTCAGATCCCTAAGAGTGATACTGCCAAACAATTGGGAGAAGGGAGAGGCTTAGATTCGATTTACTAGCATTGCCTGTGTCAACAGATACTTTACAACCTATATCCTGGCATCAAAGAGCCCTGAGATCCTCTTTACGTGGAGGAATGTTTATGACAGCCATGTGGACTGTTCTACTTTAAAGGATAACGATGTGAATACATGTTTGCTCAGGTTCTCAGGGAAACTAGTAAAGAAAACATCTTCACACTTGTGTATTGGCTAAAATCTGCATTCTGACTTAAAGGGAGGGGTCTCTACTGCTTTAATCCTACTTGTCTTGCCTAAGGGTATTCAGATCTTGTTTTAACTGGGTTGCTATCACTTCTGCTTAATAAAAGGTTCCTTTTGAACGACCATGTTTCAAGAGTTTTTACTTTCTTAAATTGGAAGGAGGGGCAATCATTACACTCATCTCCTCCCATTTATGACTGCATGACTGTAACTTTGTTGCTAGTATCCTTATGATTTATATTGATATTGTTTCCTGATTGCTTATTTGTACCCTATGACTATCATTAGGTGCTGTACCTTATGATTCCTGACAAATGTATTTTTTCTTTTTATGTACACTGAGAGCAGATGCACCAAAGACTAATTCCTTGTGTGTCCAATCACACTTGGCCAATAAATAATTCTCTTCTCTTCTCTTCTCTTCTCTTCTCTTCTCTTCTCTTCTCTTCTCTTCTCTTCTCTTCTCTTCTCTTCTCTTCTCTTCTCTTCTCTTCTCCTCTCCCCTCTCCTCTCCTCTCCTCTCCTCTCCTCTCCTCTCCTCTCCTCTCCTCTCCTCTCCTCCTCTCCTCCCCTCCCCTCCTCTCCTCTCCTCTCCTCTCCTCTCCTCTCCTCTCCTCTCCTCTCCTTTTTGCGGTATTCTGTTCTATTTTCTATTTTCTATTTTCTATTTTCTATTTTCTATTTTCTATTTTCTATTTTCTATTTTCTATTTTCTATTTTCTATTTTCTATTTTCTATTTTCTATTTTCTATTTTCTATTTTCTATTTTCTATTTTCTATTTTCTATTTTCTATTTTCTATTTTCTATTTTCTATTTTCTATTTTCTATTTTCTATTTTCTATTTTCTATTATTTTCTATTTTCTATTTTCTATTATTTTCTATTTTCATCTATTTTCTATTTTCTATTTTCTATTTTCTGGTCCTGGTCCTGGTCCTGGTCCTGGTCCTGGTCCTGGTCCTGGTCCTGGTCCTGGTCCTGGTCCTGGTCCTGGTCCTGGTCCTATCCTATCCTATCCTATCCTATCCTATCCTATCCTATCCTATCCTATCCTATCCTATCCTATCCTATCCTATCCCCATCCCTATTCTTGTTCTATTCCTATTCCACCCCACCAACTGCATTCTACTCTGCTCTGCTCTGCTCTGCTCTGCTCTGCTCTGCTCTGCTCTGCTCTGCTCTGCTCTGCTCTGCTCCGCTCTACTCCACTCCACTCCACTCCACTCCACTCCACTCCACTCACATTTCTATTTCTATTAGTTCTGCTACCAGGAATATCAGGCACCATGAAAACCTTTAAAAGTTGAAAACCAACACCTTGAGTTGCATTGAGAACCTCACTAGTAACCAATGTGAGCAATCCAAGAGAAACACAGAACTACACGAGCAGCTATATTTTAGATCAGCTGTAGATCCTGATTGCCTTCTACATTGGCAACCTCAGATAGAGCTCTTTGCTATACTGAAGTCTGAAACAGAAGGAATCAAAGCCACGAGTGACCTGGAGAACATTTTCCTTCTTCAGTAAAGGCCATAATGGACCAGAGTAAGGAATGGCCTGCCCTCCATTGTGGGCGTTTCAACTCTATCAGAGATACCACAGTACCAGATTCTTCCATTGGGCAGGAGGCTAAATGAGAAGCTCTCCAAACTCTCTTGCTTGTTATGATTAAATTATTTTGCTGAGAAGGCTGAGAACTCAGTGGGAAAGCGACAATGCAAAATGTCAGAGACACTTCTGAAAGCCGATCTTTTGATTTTATCCTGGATTTAGGGGAGTAATTGGGGGGGTATTTTTGAGAGGGGAAAATAAAACTTTCTTTTTCAAAATGATCTGAGGGCCATCTTTTTTTCCTGCGTGTGTGTCTGTTTCCAACCCCAAAGTAAATGAAAGATTGTACCACTGCAGAGACAAGCGAGTGAGATCAAGCAGTCTAGCCATGATAGGGCAGCGTAGGATACCTTTGGGGCCAACAAAAATGCAAAGCCTTTGTCTGCCAGGCAACATCTGTTGATTCCCTGCCATTGATTTTTTGCAGGATCATTTGGTGCACTTCATCCAGCAGAGGTAGAAAGGAAGAAAAATTAAAAACAGAGGAGGCCCACAAAGGAAGGTCTGTGACTCATGTTGTTTTTCTTGGTTTGTCAAAAGGGGATAACCGCCACGAGGATCAATAAAAATTGAAAACCATTTTTGCGTATTGTCAGCGATAAAAAAGAAAATACAAGAGTGGGTACAACAGAGCACTATTATTTTCCTACACAGCAGGGTGGCAATTAACCAACGATGCTAACTGTTTGCAAAGTTTCACATTTGCAACCTGTTGTAAAGGTTGCCGGAGAGGGTCAGAAAAATGCCCCGATCACAAATGTATTTTATTCATACACACACACACATCACCATTGACTGGGGAAAAAAAAAAGAAAGTAAGGAAAGTTTTTAAAAGCCAGGATTTTAAATCCTATACAATAAAACGGTGCTAAGATAGGACCTTGAGCAATCCAATTAATTAACACGGAGTCTTTTTGACAGCCTCCCAGGCAGAGTTTAATTAGCATTAGCCTGACCACAATCCTGAAAAGCGATCCTCCTTTTCTTCGCCTTGCCAATATGCCCTGTCACAATTCACCCACCTACCACTATAGAAGTCTCAGTGGCTAAGGCGCTGAGCTCGTCGATCGAAAGGTTCGGCAGTTCAGTGGTTCGAATCCCTAGTGCCGCGTAACGGGGTGAGCTCCCGTGACTTGTCCCAGCTTCTGCCAACCTAGCAGTTCGAAAGCACGTAAAAAATGCAAGTAGAAAAAGAGAGACCACTTTTGGTGGGAACGGAACAGCATTCCGTGCGCCTTTGGCATTTAGCCATGCTGGCTACATGACCACGGAGACGTCTTCGGACAGCGCTGGCTCTTCAGCTTTGAAACGGAAATGAGCACCGCCCCCGAGAGTCGGGAACGACTAGCACATATGTGTGAAGGGAACCTTTACATTTTATCTTTACCACCATAATACTGGATTTTGTTAAGGTCCCTGCCAAGAAGCCATGAAAAGGCTTCACAATACTGTCCTAAAGGTACTTTTTCAAGAGGCCACTTGACTCTCTAGTTTTTCTTTGAAGGTGTTTCATTTCTCATCCAATAAGCTTCTTCCCCCACAGTCCAGTCAGAGCTGAAGAAGCTTCTTGGATAAGAAGTGAAACACCTTCAAAAAAAATAAGATGTTTTTCTTCTTCTGAAGAACGGATGCTGGAACTGAGTAGTTTAGTGTCTAGTTTAGATGTCTAGTTTAGTGAAGAGAAGGACTAGGGGAGACATGGTAGCAGGGTTCTGATATCTCAGGGGCTGCCACAAAGAAGAGGGAGTCAAGCTATTCTCCAAAGCACCAGAAGGCAGGACAAGAAACAATGGGTGGAAACTAATCAAGGAGAGAAGCAACTTAGAACTAAGGAGAAATTCCCTGACAGTGAGAACAATTAATCAGTGGAACGACTTGCCTCCAGAAGTTGTGAATGCTCCAACACTGGAAGTTTTTAAGAAGACGTTAGATAACCATTTGTCTGAAGTGGTGTTAGATTTCCTGCCTAAGCAGGGGGTTGGACTAGAAGACCTCCAAGGTCCCTTCCAACTCTGTGATTCTAAAAAGAGAAAGTCCAGTTGCCTTTTGAAAAAAGCACCTTTGGGACAACCATGACCTGGATGACTGAGAATCTCCACGGATGCTTCGCAAACCTGGCTGAGCAACCATTTCAAGGAGCAATATATTGTTCTCAGTCTTGTGGCGATCACCCTTTTCTAAGAGTCTCCACCTATCGCAACAACCAAACTCTGCAGAATGGGCATGCTGCAGATCCCATCAGCTAAATAATGTCAAATGATGGGGACTAGAAGGTGAGATTTTACTGCAGCAGCTCCTGCTCTGTAGAACATCCTCTTTTCGGCGATTAGAATGACCCCCAACCCAATTAGCTTTTCATAAGGCCTGAAAAACCTGGATATGTTGCTGAGCCAGGGGCACTGAATGTGTTTGCAGTCCCCTACAAATGAGACAACGCCACAAAACAAGGCAGCTCAGGAACCTAGCTCTCATGAAGGACATCTGTGGAGGAAAATGCCATGTCAGCCTCACATCTGCAGCTTTTGGTTTTTGATCTAGGAGCAGCTTAGCGGTTAAGTCTCCAGTCTAGAAAGTGGGGGGCTGTGAGTTCTAGTCCTGCCTCAGCCATGAAAAGGGATTGGGTGACTTTGGGCCAGGGTCTCAGGACAATCCACCTCACAGGGCTGTTGCTGTGGAGAAAACAGGAGGAGAAAGGTGTGTTGGATATGTTTGTCTCTTTGAGTTATTTGTATAAATAATAAAGGCTGAATGTCTGTCTGTCTGTCTGTCTGTCTATCTATCTATCTATCTATCTATCTATCTATCTATCTATCTATCTATCTATCTATCCATCCATCCATCCATCCATCCATCCATCCATCCATCCATCCATCCATCCATCCATCCCATCCATCCATCCATCCATCCATCCATCCATCCATCTGTCTATCCATTTGCCTGCCTATCTATGTACGTACCTATCCATCCATCCATCCATCCATCCATCCATCCATCCATCCATCCATCCATCCATCCATCCATCCGCCTGCCTGCCTGCCTCTCTATGTATCTATGTATGTATACATCTATTTACCTATCTACCTATCTATCCTATCCTATCCTATCCTATCCTATCCTATCCTATCCTATCCTATCCTATCCTATCCTATCCTATCCTATCCTATCCTATCCTATCCTATCCTATCCTATCCTATCCTATCCTATCCTTCTTCATCTACGCCCCTTTCCCTCCCTCCTTCTCTCTCCCCCTCCCGCTCCTCCATTCACCCATCCACCTACCTACCTACCTATTGGACCAAACATCATGTAGAAAAATCTCCTTTCCCTTCTTGTTTTGGAAACGTCCATTTAATGCACAATCAAGTTCACCAACTGAGAAGACTTCGAAGGGTGAAAAAAATAGGAGTTAATGTTTGTACAAAATCAAAAGCACCACGTTTGGGAAATCTGAGAAGGCAGATAAACCAACCGGTTCAGTTCTCACAACTGCTTCCCTCCTTCCCTGCCTTCTCTACCTGGTTACTTTTTCTGTGGAGAACTTCAACCCTCCCCTCCATCTTTTCCAGTCCACCCTGTCCTCCTCTTTTTTTTTTTCTTTTCCAGCCAAAGAGTCCAAGCTAGGTGCCTCCTATCATTTCCCTCCCGAGAGAGTCTGGAGACAAAGTTCTGTCCATTTCCAAGGCTATTTTTGAAAGCTTTCTTCTGTTTTATTTATTTATTTGGCTGCCGCGTTGTTTTCCACCTGCCTGTATGAAACCTTTTAAAGAAAATGCTACCATTAATAATACATGATTCGGTCTGTTTGCTTTCCATTTTGTCCATGATTTCTCTCCCACAAAAAACAAAGATTGGGTATTTAAGCTTGGGGGGGCAGGAGGGAAACTTTGCTTCTTACAGGTTTTGTTCAGTGAGATGCCTTCCTTCCAGGGGTGGACTGCTGGGGGTTCGCAGCGGTTCAGGAGAACCAAGATTCTGTGCAGTTCGGAGAACCCCCAAATCCTACTCCTGGCTGGCTCTGCCCACCCCTCCCCTCCCCTCCCCTCCCAGGAGTCCCCATGCGGCTTTTTTTGGATGCAAGTAAGTGCAGGGCACAGGCGGAGGCTCCGGGAGGAAGGCCTACTGATTTGGCAGGCCGGAAATAGGCCTGTTTCCTGACTCCAGAGGGCCTCCGGAGCCTGGGGAGGCTGTTTTCGTCCTCCCGGAGGCTTGAGGAAAACCTCTGGAGCCCGGGGAGAGCAAATCTCCCCCCCTTCCATCATGGTGCAGGAGGCTGACTAGGCCACACCCACAATGTCCACTTTTTTTTTTTTGTTTGGAAATGCAAACAGATCATCCTCAGCACCAGCATCCAGACTTTGAATGCAAGCTTCCAATTCTATTTATATTACTGTATATCCTTATCAGTGATACGGGAAGAGAAATTTAATCCACTTATTATTGCCCCTCCCTCCATTAAAATATAATAGTAATAAAATTGATCTGATGTTTACAGACTCTGTTTTTTTTTTTGTTGGTTTTTTTTTTTTTTTAGTTGCTGGCATTCATTCCCACTGAGCAGACTTGAGGCAATATTAAAATTTGCATGTCTCAACTTTTAAGATGTCACAAGACTAGGTTTTTTGTTTTTTTGTTTTTTTAATGCGAGCGCCGTTCCGGGAACAGGAATGAAAAATGAGTCCAGACAATGAGCAAAAATGTTGATCAACTGAGATACGAATGTGTACCTGTGCAGGGTAAGAAGCAGAGGAAGGAGACACAACACACAGCTCCTTCCATTGCTCTCTTTTGCACTTAAAACAAACAAACAAACAAACAAACAAAAAAAAACCCGTTGGAACCCCTGCACTGAGAATGCAGATCTTGCAACTCAATGAGGCTGCGTTTGGCAAAGATACAGAATCCTCCCATTTCAACGATCATTATTGGGGGAATCCTTATGTTTCTTCTGATTCATCCTTGATGCTCCTCTCTGTTTTAGCTGACCAAATGTGCTCTTTCCCACAAGGGCTTGATATAGTATTGCCTTTAAAAAAAAAACAACAACGCACAAATTCTTCCACTTGCTATTTTTTTGTCAAGTGTTTATGAGGATGCCTTTTGTACATTATGTAAATTATTTTAAATTAAAAGTTTTTTTTAAAAAAGCATATAAAACTAACAAGAATGAATAGGGAAGGAAGGAAGGAAGGAAGGAAGGAAGGAAGGAAGGAAGGAAGGAAGGAAGGAAGGAAGGAAGGAAGGAAGGAAGGAAGGAAGATGGGAGAAAGGGAGGGAGATTGGAGAAGAAGGAAGCAAAGAAGGAAGGAAGATGGGAGAAAGGGAGAGAGATTGGAGAGGAAGGAAGGAAGGAGGGAGGGAAAGAAGGAGGGAAGGAAGGAGGGAGAGAAGATGGGAGAAAGGGAGGGAGAAGGGAGGTGGGAAGGCAGGAAAGAAGGTAGGCAGGCAGGAGGGTGGGAGGGTGGAAGAAAGGGAGGGAGCTTGGAGAGGAAGGGAGGGAGGGAGGGAGGAAAAATAGAAAGAAAGAAAGAAAGAAAGAAAGAAAGAAAGAAAGAAAGAAAGAAAGAAAGAAAGAAAAAGAAAGAAAGAGAGAGAGAGAGAGAGAGAGAAGAAAGAAAGAAAGAAAGAAAGAAAGAAAGAAAGAAAGAAAGAAAGAAAGAAAGAAAGAAAGAAAGAAAGAAAGAAAGAAGATGGAGGGAGGGAGGGAGGGAGGGAGGGAGGATGGGAAAAAGGGAGAAAGGTGGGAGGTGGGAAGGCAGGAAAGAAGGCAGGCAGGCAGGCAAGTAATGTAGAAAGAAAATAAATAAAAATAAATACAAGTTTCCAAAGTGTAATTCCAAAATAATCTCTTACTCTATGACTACAAAAAAGCTCCTTTTCCCCCCCCATTACCCATGTTTTACTTTTCTAATCATCCAAACTACAAACCAGGGCTTATTATGCTGCTTTTTAAGGTGGATTTTATATGGTTTTATTGATTACTGGGGATTTTTTTACACAGTCTGGAATTGCTTTGCTAAGTGTCCAAATAAGTAGGATCTTTAGGTGGGCTAGCAGCATAAGGAAGAACCTTTTCAGCCCGATACTCTTAAATTCTTACCCGGAACCTCCTTCCCAAGACCATCTGGGTTATAAAAATTAAAATAAATAAATAAATAAATAAATAAAGGCTGCCATCGCCTGCCGACTGCAAGCCCACAATTTTAGCCGAGCCCTAGGCCACCTCCCAGTGTCCTGTCAGCAGAAACTGTGGCTCAGACAAAGCGGTAACACCTTGCCATGGCCAATTAGGGCTTGAGCATCTCAACTGCTATCTGGTCTGAGCCCTAATCAGCTGCCTGTCCTTATCAATAATTAGCTGGAGGCAAGGGAAGAAAAATGCCAGGTTACAAGCTAATATTTTCCACACACTGGAGTGTCATGAATCACGCTGCTTCGAAATCTGCCACCAGCAATAATAAATCGGGAGAGGACAATTACCACCGCTAAAATAGCTGCCTCCATATTATTTAGAGAGCAACTTCTCTCTGTGTGTGGGGTGGGGGTGGGGGTGGGGTCATCTTGCAGAGACTTTGAGCAAAGGAGCTAAATCTAGGATGGAAAGCTGATGGGTTCCAGAATACAAGGTGGGACTTTCTGCATCCCATAATATAGTTTCCATGCAGGGATGGGCTTCAAAATTTTTTTTAACAAGGAGTCTTCTCTGCCCAGTTGCTGGGTGGGCGTGGCCATGGTGGGTGTGCCTAGTCGGTCTCCTGCACCATGGCGGGTGGGGGGAGGGGCGTTTTTGCCCTCCCTGGGCTCCGGAGGCTTTTCTCGAGCCTCCGGGAGGGCAAAAATGGCCTCCCCAGGTTCTGGAGGCCCTCTGGAGGCCAGTAACGGGCCCGTTTCCGACCTTCCCAAACTTCTGATAGGCTTGTTTTTCTCCCTCCTTGAGCCTCCGCACGCGCCCTGCACTTACCTGCATCCAAAATGGGCTGTGTGGGGACTCCTGGGAGAGGAGGGGCCAGCCAAGAGTGGGATTTAGGGGTTCTCTGAACTTCACAGAATCTTAGCTAGAGGTTCTACCGAACCCCCAGCAGCCCACCCCTGATTCCATGTGCTGTGCAATCTCTTGTCTTGCACCGTCTCACTCTTTCTCTGGAATGTGCTATCTCTTCCCTGGGGAACCATGATGCTCTTGCTGGAATTCCGCCTCCCCCAACACACACACACACACACACACACACACGCACACGCACATCCACACTCCTTCTCCAGATGCACAATCCATCACAGTTTTACATTCTCTGACATTTCATCTTTCTAATAGCTCAAGGTTGAAATGAGGGGTCCTTGGTGCTTTGTGAGCTCGCTTGTTTTCTTGCAGGCATTCCATTAACCAAACTAGGTAACGTCATCAGTGGTAGAAGGGAGAGGGGTTTATAGAGGGGAGGAGGAGGGGGTGACTATGGGGTTCTTGATGCTCTCAAGATTGGTTGTTTTGCTGCAGATATTTCATTACAGCAGGAGGAGGAGGAGGAGGAGGAAGAGGAGGAAGAGGAAGAGGAGGAGGAAGAGGAGGAGGAGGAGGAGGAGGACTGACCCCCTCCTTGGTGCTCTCTGAGCTTGGTGGTTTTCCTGCAGGCATTCTTATTCATTCATTCATTCATTCATTCATTCATTCATTCATTCATTCATTCATTCATTCATTCATTTATTGTATTTATATGCCGTCCTTCTCCCGAAGGACTCAGGGCAGCGAACACAACTCAAGAAACAGGTACAATAAAATTGCATTTTAAATCAAATAACTAATTAATGATAAATAATAAACCCAGAATCAGAGTCAGCCTATTTGCTTGAACAGCCAAGTCTTCAGCTCCCAACGAAAGGAGCGGAGATCAGGAGCCGTCCGGAGCTCGGTAGGTAACTCATTCCAGAGGGTGGGAGCACCCACAGAGAACGCCCTACCCCTGGGCACCGCTAGATGACATTGGCTCGCCGTCGGGACCCTGAGGAGAGCGGCCCTATGTGAGCGAACAGGACGGTGGGAAGCAGGCCGGAGAAGGTCCTGTAAATATCCTGGACACAAATCATGTAGGGCCTTATAGGTGAGAACTAGTACCTTGAAGCGGATCCGGAGAACCACTGGTAACCAGTACAGCTGACGCATTACCCAAACTAGGTAACGTAATCAGTGATAGAAGCGAGTGGGCTTTATGGAAAGGAGGAGGAAGAAGAGGGGGACAGTGGGGGGGGGGTCCTTGGCACTCTCTGAGATAGGTGGTTTTCTTGCCAACATTTCCTTACCCATGTAGGTAACGCCATCCGCGCTAGCACTGACGAAGTTCCTTAGCTTGGGTAAGGAAACGTCGACAAGAAAACCATCAAGTTTTCCAAGAGCACCGAGGATCCGTCCTTGTTTCATCTTTCTGGCAAGCATCCCGTTAACAGTCTCTTGTCTTGGCCCCTCTCTGGAACGCGCTGCCTCTTCCCTGGGATGCTCTTGCTGAAATTCTCCCTCCACCAACACACAGACACACAGACACACACAGACGTGCCCCTTCTGCAGATGCACAATCCATCACAGTTTTACATTCTCTGAAATTTCATCTTTCGGGCAAGCATCCTTTTACCCCTCCCATCGCTGGAACCGCCATTAGCGTAACGATGATCCTGCCCAATATAGTTTCATCCCGTCTTCATGGAAACTGCCCTATGAGAGAGAGAATGGCTACCAAGAAGCTGGAGCAAAGCTAATAGGGTGCTTCAAACTATTCTTGGCTTAGGGGTCAAGATAAAGTTGTTAATTGGTGTGAGAGAAATGGCAGGCAACCTGTTGCTTTTACACTAAGCCTTCATCAAGCTCAGGGTGAGTTAATTCCTACCCTGAAAAAGGGGAGCTTTGCTTTCATTTCATTGGTTGAGGAGGAAATGCAAGACGAGCAAAAACGTTAAATTACTCATCGCTCTATGTGGAACTTAAGATTTTAATTCTTTTTTTTTTTAAAAAAATAGATTTGTAAAAATCTAGACAGTATGTTTGCAGTTATTCCTGCATCTCATACAGGGCTATCAATTAGGGCTATCCGACCTCACTTTATTTGTATAATATAAGTTTTTCAGTAAATACAACTCCTAATCTGATTTGGGTTAGGAGCTCTGGTGGCTCAGCAGACTAAAGCATTGTGATTAACACCAGCTGCCTGCAATTACTGCAAGCTCGAATCTCACCAGGCTCAAGGTTTACTCAGCCTTCCATCCTTTTTAAGATAGGTAAATTGAGGACCCAGTTTGTGGGGGCAATAAGCTGACTTTGTATAAAATATACAAAAGTATGAAGGCTATTGCTTAACACATTGTAAGCTGCCCTGAGTCTCTAGAGAAGGGCGGCATATAAATCAAATTAAAAAAAGAAGAAGTGTAGAACACAGAGAAACGTTGCTGAGAGCCATGAATAAGAGATATGCAAACTGGTTTATCAAAAGTTTACTTTATAGTGAAAAAAACAACAACCTCATAGTCTTTTAAACAATCCAAGTCTTTGCCAGTTAAATCAGTCCAGTGATACAAAAATCTTCTTACCAGACAAACAGTAGTTGGTTAAAATAACAAGTTCACTCTGGTACACAAACCATGATGGTAGCAGATCCACCCACGAATATAGCACAATGGTAGCAACTCTTCACACAATGGTAGCATATCATCAACTGACTACATTACAGTTCCCTTCTTAAATACGTTCACAACTAATGATTATCTAATTACAGCATGACTCAGCATTTCAATGATTCAGCAGTCATATAATGTCTAAAGTCATATAATACATATCCATGTTAAAGTCACATAACACATTAAACACATTCTGTTAAAGTCACAGAACACATATATTGCCTGGACAACCTGTTAGGCTCACACCATATCCTAACACTCTACACCATACTTTTTTGTAGCATGGTGGCCAAAATTGGTTGTGGTATTCCAGGTGTGGCCTTACTAAGGGTTTTATAAAGTGGTATTAATACTTCACATGATCTTGATTCTATGCCTCTATTTATACCACCCAGGATTGTATTAGCTTTTTTGGCAGCTGTGCACACTACTTTTTTTACTATCTCTTTTATAGGCTCAATGTACTTTTCTGGACATATGTTATGAGTTTTACCACGTATTTGGGAACAGAGACTATAACACTGCCACCAAAAATTTTGCGTAAAACTTAAACACACTAACCATAACTATGCCTTATTGATCATGGCTACAATCTGAAGGGGTTCAACCCACAAAAGCCTCACAGGATGTTCTGTCCCAGCTACAGACCCCAAAGAACGCAGCACACACAAAGTCTGTACAAACCTTATTTTACTAAATTAAATCAGTCTTTTTCAAACAAAGGCTGTTAATTAACTTTCTTAACAGCCTACAAGAATCCAAAGAAGAAATAATCGTAATCTTACTATGGTTGGCAGAAAGCCCAGAAGCAATTTGCAGAGAACTAAGATCAAGACGGGAAGGAGAGTAAACGAAGTTGTTCCTTGCAAATTGCCTCAGTTGGTGTTCTTCCTTAAATAGGCTATGGGAGTGGCCAATTAGCCCCAAGCCTACCCTCGAGGAGACCTCCTCCTGAGGAGCCATTCCTGCCTTTTTGAAGTTCTGCGCACCCGTGCATCAAGAAGAGGCTCCTCCTCTTCTTCCTCTTCACTTATGGGAGCTTCTGGAGGTTCTGAAGGCCCTGGATGAATCCCCGCCTCTGGCACCACATCTTCTCCAGCCTCATCATTGTCCAACTCGAGTGCCAGCTGCACAGGCTGCTGGCGCAGCACTACACCAGCCTCCTCGCTGTCGGAATCAGCTACTAGCTG
The DNA here is from genome assembly GCA_038048745.1 of Coluber constrictor foxii. Classification (NCBI taxonomy): domain Eukaryota; kingdom Metazoa; phylum Chordata; class Lepidosauria; order Squamata; family Colubridae; genus Coluber; species Coluber constrictor. The sequence goes on along the minus strand of CM075967.1, from coordinate 4,237,232 downwards.
CACAGGCCGCTGACGGGCTACAACACAGGATAACGGCAACGTACAGAAGTCTTGACTGATTTTGTATGATTGACAAGGCCGTATGTGGTTCAAAAATGATTTGAAAGGGGTGTTTTGAAAATCTACAGACAGCAGCTCCCTGTTAGCCTGAAGAAGAGACACCTTTGATTTCAGATCATGAAAGCAGCCATAATCTCAATATAACTTCAGAAAGCAGCTGTGCCACGAGCGCAATGGCTAGCGTGGTTAGGATGCTGGGTTGGAGGTTAGCAAACCCGCATTTGAGACCCAAGCACTGCCATGGGACAGGGTGAGCTCCTGTCCTTCGCACCAGCTCTTGCCATCGACGTGAAATGAGCATTTAGTGAGCAATAGTGATATCCCTAGCTAATCCTTGGTGGCGCAGCAGACTAAAGTGCTGTTAACTAGCACCAGCTGCCTGTAATTACACCAGGCTCAAGGTTGACTCAGCCTTCCATTCTTCCGAGGTAGGTAAAATGAGGACCTGGTTTGTGGGGGCAATAAGCTGACTTGGTATAAAAAAGAACACCGCTTGGGAGGGGGGGAGGGCAAAAGCCCTACAAAGCAGGTATGTACAAAAGTATGAAGGCTATTGCTTAATGCATTGTAAGCCGCCTTGAGTCCCCGGAGAAGAGTGGCATATAAATCGAACCAATAAATAAATAAATAAATCTTCTCAACCCAGAAGCACCTCAGTGCTTTTGACACGAGCAGGGGTGGCCTTCAAAAATTTTAGCAAAGGGTTCTCTGCCCTGTTGCTGGGTGGGTGTGGCCATGGTGGGCGTGGCCGGGTTGACCTCCTGCACCATGGCAGGGGGGCATTTTCTGCCCTCCTCTGGGCTCTGGAGGCTTTACTCAAGCCTCCGGGAGGGCGAAAATGGCCTCCCCAGGCTCCGGAGGCCCTCTGGAGGCAGGAACGAACTTCCTGAACTTCCGGAAGGTCCGTTTTTCGTCCTCCTTGAGCTTCTGCGCATGCTCTGCAGTTACCTGCATCCAAAATGGGCCACGTAGGGACTCCTGGAAGGGGAGGGGTGGGGTAGGCAGGAGTGGAATTTGGGGGTTCTCCAAACTGCATAGAATTTTAGTTAGAGGTTCTCTCGAACCCCTGCAAAGCCCCAGCAGCCCACTCCTGGAGACGAATGCAACATGAGCAGTTCTGTCTGTTTCGACTCTCACAGAAGCCTGAAAAACAGATCTGGCTACTTTAAAAGCTCACCTCCTTAAAATAAAAATAACAATAATAATTTTTGAACCAGCTGTAATTTTTGATTTTTTAAAAATCTTTCACTGGATAGTAAACTTCAGAGTAGAGGTATAAAAGGGTAACTGGTCCTTGGTGGCACAGTTACAAATTCATCTTTATGAATCCTTAGCCGCTCTTTAAAATAATGGGAAAGGTGACCAGAGGTTCAAGCTACCTTTGCAGTTAAACTGAATGCTATTTAATTCCAGGCTCCAGGCCATTCAGTGAAAATACAATATTCCTCAGTAGCTGCTACTGAAGAAGTTACTAAAAATCTGTAGAGATTCTCAGTCATCCAGGTCATGGTTGTCCCAAAGGTGCTTTTTCAGGAGGCAACTTGACTTTTTTTTTTTCTTTCGAAGATGTTTTGCTTCTTATCCAAGAAACTTCTTCAGCTCTCACAGGATAGTGGGGAACGGTTGATCGTATCAGAGTTGAAGAAGCTTCTTGGATGAGAAGTGAAATGCCTTCGAAGAAAAAAACAAGGAAGTCCAGTGGCCTCCTGAAAAAGCACCTTTGGGACAACCAGAGCCTGGTTTAGCTCTGCAGACTAAGCACCGTAATTAACATCCAGCTGTCTGCAATTACACCAGTTCGAATCTCACCAGGCTCAAGGTTGACTCAGCCTTCCATCCTTTCTAAGGTAGGTAAATTGAGGACCCAGTTTATGGGGGCAATAAGCTGACTTTGTATAAATATACAAAAGTATGAAGGCTATTGCTTAACGCATTGTAAGCCGCCCTGAGTCTTCGGAGAAGGGCGGCATATAAATCAAATTTAAAGAAACAAAAAAAACACCATGACCTGGATGACTGAGAATCTCTACAGACATTTAGCTATACAATTTGGGATGAATGCCCTTTGAATGGGGTGGGAGTAGGAATGGATTTCCAGAGGAAAAATTGCAGACTACAGGAAACAGGAGCACCACTCAGGTGACCCTGAGGACACAGATAAACCTCCGAGTGCTTCAACGACCCTCTAAAAAGGATGCAAAGGACCAGCTGTCTGCAAGGAATATAAATCCTTCCATTCCCCACTGTCCTTCAGAGCTGAAGAAGCTTCTTGGATGAGAAGCAAAATGTCTTCAAAGAAAAAAACAACAACAAGAAAGTCCAGTTCCTTCTTGAAAAAGCAACTTTGGGATGTCCTTGGCCAATCATTATAGTTTAGGTGCTCTAGCAGTGTTTGCAGTTGAGGGCAAGGTGTACCTCACTGAAAGAACCCTTAACCCATACCTTAATGACAAATATCCCATTTCATAATTAAAACAATATTCATCCGTATCCCAACCCTGCCAATAAAAGTGTGTATAGTCAAGGCTATAGTTTTCCCAGTTGCAATGGATGGGTGTGAAAGTTGGACCATAAGAAAGGCTGAGCGCCAAAGAATGGAGGCCTTTGAACTCTGGTGCTGGAGAAGACTCCTGCAACTCCCTTGGACTGCAAGGCAATCCAACCGGTCAGTCCTAGAGGAGATCAACCCTGACTGCTCTTCAGAAGGCCAGATACTGAAGAGGAAACTCAAATACTTTGGCCACTTCATGAGAAGGAAGGAAGGAAGGACTCACTGGAGAAGAGCCTAATGCTGGGAAAGATTGAGGGCAAAAGAAGAAGGGGGATGGCAGAGAATGAGGTGGCTGGATGGAGTCATTAAAGCAGTTGGCGTGAGCTTCAATGGACTTCAGAGGATGGTAGAGGACAGGAAGGCCTGGAGGAACATTGTGCATGGAGTTGCAATGGGTCGGATATGACTTTGCAACTAACACCCGCAATAAAAATCATCAGTAAGTTCCAGGAAGAATTAAACAGTGTGGAACTTCAAAGATTCATTAGACGAGCAACGGGGGAGCCCATTGACATAAAATATGGCCCCAATTTTAGGACATTAAGATGAATGTCCACCATGAAGAATGAGAAAAAGCTTGCTTTTAGGCAGTCTTTTTTGACTTCTACCTTTCACAACCTCCTCTGCCAGGAATATGATGAAGCAAAGGGGTTTGAAGTCAATCAATGGTACAAGTTTTAATTGGTTGTTTGTTCAACTACCTTTGCTTCTGTGTGTAAATAGAAACGCTTGCTATGCTAGGCAATCTTGGTTGTTTTTGAAAAAGCTAAGCAGGGTCAGATGAGGTTATTACTTGGAAGGGGGACCATGAGAATATCCTAGGGATGTACAGATAGTCCTCAATTTATGACCGTTCAAAGTTACAACAGCCCGGGAAAAAGTTATTTACAACTATCCTACGACAGCCATACTATCATGAAGTCATGTGATTTAAATTTGGGCACTTGGCCACCGGCTGACATTTACAAGCAGTTGTAACCTCCTGTGGTTATGTGATCCCGATTTGTGACCTTCACAACCAGTTTCTGACAAACAACATCAAATGGGGAAACTAGATTCACCAATAAGGACCACACGATCCGTTTAACAATTGCAGTAAAAATGTTTGTAAAAGCAGATCTGGACGTGGGATGACTCGCTTAATGGCCATATTATTTGGAAACCAAAATTTGTGGTCATCCCCCATTGTGGTTGTGAGTTAAGATCTGCCTGTAGATCAAATTGTTTGCTTGAAAAATAATTTCATCATTCTTGCCCAGAAATCCACTTCTATGTGTTGACAAAGTAATCAGCATTTGAACTGAACTCGAGGAAGACTTTGTATGTTAACACATCAGGAACAAAAAATATTTTCTAAGACGAAGCATCCAATATTTAAGATTTTCTCCTCTGGGGCATTCCTGTATGGTGTGACTAGATTAGCAATTCTCAAACCAATCTATATAATAATTGAAATGTAACTGCCCCTGAGCCTCACACTTTCCTGAATGTAATGGTGTGCCTTGAAATATTTCAAATGTAATAACAGATACTTTCGAATGAGTTTTGAAAGGAATTATACATTTAAGTATGAGCAAAATGTGTGCGAGATATGTTTCAAAAATTAAAGCAGCAACAGTAATTCAGGTAACTGTAGCACCTTTTTTTTTTTTTTTTGTTATTTAATGTTGGTTTTTTTTCCCAAAATGAAAGCCAGCATGGATATTTGAGAAGGTGCGAAATGATGAGCATCACACATCATCTGCTACATGAATTAGACAAGGGCAGAACAAACGAGCAGATCTTGCAATCAAGTGGGACAAATATGAGACAGAGAGAGAGACAGAGAGACAGACAGAGACAGAAAGAGAGTGAGAAAAAGAAAAAAGAAAGGAAGGAAGGAAGGAAGGAAGGAAGGAAGGTAGGAAGGAAGGAAGGAAGGAAGGAAGGAAGGAAGGAAGGAAGGAAGGAAGGAAGGAAGGAAGGAAGGAAGGAAGGAAGGAAGGAAGGAAAGAAAGAGAAGGAAGGAAGGAAGGAAGGAAGGAAGGAAGGAAGGGAGGGAGGGAGGGAGGGAGGGAGGGAGGAAGGAAGGAAGGAAAAAGGAATTTTTTGTAAATGTAAATTAGTCTCTTTTAATCAGTGCATCAAAATGATGGTCAGTTCAGAAGACTGACCCAAGAAAAAACAGCTTTGTCTAATATTGTCAAAGTGTTTGTCGGAGATGAGAGAAAAGGAATAACAGCCCCCATTCACAACCCTTCTCGCCATCTGTAGCTAGCATTCCTATTTTAAAAAACATTTTATTAAATAAATCTGCTGCTTAATTATTCCGAGCCATATTCTCAGTTGATTAAAACCTTCTAATCAATTTATATAACCAATGTTCTTGATTGCATGTTAAGAAATATTGAATAATAACAATAGGGATAGGTATAATTAAAGTAGCAACCCTGATAAAATAATTTCCAGTCCCCTGCCTTTGTGCATGCCAGGTCAAACGAAACTTGTCGAATGCCTTTTCCCTGAGGTGGGATATTCTCCACAATGTCCACACTACAGACACAACAGACTTTTTCTCTCGTTTCCAATTCAGATTCGCAAAATAGAACATAGAAAGTGCTTTTTTTCCAAAAGGCAACTAGACTGGGTTTTTGTTTTTGTTTTGAGGAAGAAAAAGATGATATTTTGCTTTTCATCCAAGAAGCTCCATCAGTTGTGATAGTAGGGGAATGGGAGGATAGGTATTTTCCATCCCCCTACCATCACAACTGATGAAGTTTCTTGGATGAGTTGCAAAATGCCTTCTTTTTCCTTAAAAAAAGTTGACTTTTGAAAAGCACCTTTGAGATAGCACTGATGTTACCTGGTTTGGTAATAAAATGTCTGAAAGAAACCACCAAGCTCAGAGACTCCATAGTCATCATTTTCCTCCTCTTCCTCTTCCTCCTCCTCAACCCCACTCCTTTCTACTACTGATGATGTTACCTAGTTTGGTAATAAAACATCTGAAAGAAAAACACCAAGCTCAGAGACTCCATAGTCATCATTTTCCTCCTCTTCCTGTTCCTCTTCCTCCTCTTCCTCCTCAACTCCACTCCTTTCTACTACTGATGATGTTATCTAGTTTGGTAATAAAACATCTGAAAGAAAACCAAAAAGCTCAGAGACTCCATAGTCATCATTTTCCTCCTCCTCCTCCTCAACCCCACTTCCTTCTAAAACTGATGATGTTACCCACTTTGGTAATGAAACATCTGCAAGAAAACCATCAAACTCAGAGAGCACCAAGGACCTCATAAACATCATCATTGTCCTCCTCCTCCTCCTCCTCCTCCTCCTCCTCCTCCTCCTCCTCCTCCTCCTCTTCCTCCTCAACCCCACTTCCTTCTACTACTGTTCATGTTACCTAGTTTGGTAATGAAACATTTGCAAGAAAAACATCAAACTCAAAGAGTACCAAGGACCCCACAGTACAACCCTGAGCTACAAAGATTCTCTTCTGTTGACATCAGAGCTTCCCTGTTTAGTGAGACCCTTCTTTTCCCCAGCCCTACTCAAGTGGCCTTGATCCCAGATTGGAGTGGACCCTTCAGTCCCTGTTACGTACAATTAGTCAAGATGAGTCGACCTCTCCAATTAAAATCCTTTCCGCTTAAGGGTTGCCTTTTTATTTTCTCATCCATCACTTCCCGGCCTTACCTCCTCCTGGCTTGCAACTCAGCAGGAGAAGAAAGAATCCAATTAGCTCGGTATTACTTTAGCAAAGATGCTAAAGGCAAAAGGAAGTGCTTGAAGATCAGGAGGGACCTTTTCCATCACAGGTGGTAGCCGTACGGCTGAAGGTCCACAGAACGGTGGAAAAGCTAAAGGAGCACAACGGATGCTTCCAAGAAGGCATGCCAATGTCACTTTCAAAAACTCCGCAGACTGACAGATGATCTCTTAATGTTTCTGTGGCTGAGTTTTTAGCTGAAAGGACAGCCCTGCGGAATCAGAATTCTCAATTGTTCTGGCAAAGTAGGAACTGCAATACTATGGAGAGGGAACTTCAGGATCATGAGTCACGGTTGTAGGAAGGCTACCACGAGATTGTTTCCAGGCAACTTTTATTTGGTGTTCTGATTTTATTTATTTATTTATTTAATTTATTTATTTTAATTTAACTTATATACCGCCCTTTTCCCCCAAGGGACTCAGGGCGGTGAACGGCCAAATTTAAAACACATATAGTACAAAAGTTAAGAGAAACTAAAATAGATTAAATAACGGAATTACCAATTTAAAATCCAAATCTACACAATTGAAAAAAAAAACCAATTTAAAATCCAACATCGATTAAATTTAAAAATTTAAAACCCCCCATTAAAACTGTTTATGCTAGGCCGGCTTGTTGAAAGAGATAGGTCTTCAGGGCCTTTCGGAAAGCACGGAGGTCCGGAATCAATCGTATCCCAGGAGGTAGCTCATTCTACAGGTTGGGTGCTCTGTCCTACACATTTATTTGCCAATGTGTAGGACAGAGCATTTATTAGTTGAGATTTGGCAACTCCAAATCTCAACTAATGCCAGTTACCGATTGCCCTAATTTTTTATAGTGTGACAGCAGAGATGCTGCAACCCTCATAAGGGTGAGGACTGGTCACAAGCCACCTTTTTTTTTTTAGCATTATCACAACTTTGAAGAGTTGGTAAATGAATGGGGAGAAGTCAAGAATTTCCTTTATACTTGTCCAGGGAAATTAAAGCGGACAGCTCAGCTACAAAACATTTAGAAGGTCAAGGAAAGCTGATAAACGCCGCGGTGGCGCAGTGGTCAGAGTGCAGTACTGCAGGCTATTTCTGCCGATCACCGGCTGCCAGCAGTTTGGCAGATCGAATCTCACCAGGCTCAAGGCTGACTCAGCCTTCCATCCTTCCGAGGTGGGTAAAATGAGGACCCAGATTGCTGGGGGCAAGAGGCTGACACTGTAAACCGCTTAGAGAGGTCTGTAAAAGCACTGTATAAGTCTAAGCGCTAGTGCTATAAGTTGGAAAAAAAAGATTCTAGAAGATGAACAAACTTCTAGAACACGGGTCAGCAACCCGCGGCTCTGGAGCTGCATGTGGCTCTTACATCCCTCTGTTGCAGCTCCCTGTCACTGCCACAATTTTGAGAGGAGCTTCCGGTTACGGGGAGGAAAAGCATGGCGCACCAGGAAGAGACTCTATGGCAAGGGGCGGGTTTTTCGGTCAGCTCCACAATTGATAGGGCTTTCAATTAGGACAGGTGGAGGAAAAAGGATGCCGCGCTAGGAGGAGACTCTATGGTGGGGGAACGGGACTTCTGGTCAGCTCCAGAAGTGAACAGGAGCTTCCGCTTAGGACCTTTGTGGCTCTTTGAGTGTTTAAGGTTGCCAACCCCTGCTCTAGAAGAACAACCACCACCAAATCTCTCAAGATACTTCTTATTACTAGAAGAAATAACTACTTTTGTTCTTTGAAAAACTCCTTGTTTTTGTATGTATGGAGATTCTCAATCATCCAGGTGGTCCCAGAGATGTTTTTTTCAAAAAGCAACTGGACTTTCATGAAAACATTTCACTTCTCATCCAAGAAGCTTCTTCCTTTCTTCGTTTTCAAGGGGAAAATAATCAAGAAAACCCCATTGCCTTTCGAAAAAGCACCTCTGGATAAATTGATCAAAAAACTGAAAGATAGAGACCAAACGCAAACATGTTTCTCTCGGGAAAAACTATATACTTGGATATCAAAGAGATTTTTTTTAAAAAAATTGATTTATATGCCGCCCTTCTCCGGAGACTCAGGGCAGCTTACAATGCATTAAGCAATAGCCTTCATACTTTTGTATATTTATACAAAGTCAGCTTATTGCCCCCACAAAATGGGTCCTCAATTTACCTACCTTAGAAAGGATGGAAGGCTGAGTCAACCTTGAGCCTGGTGAGATTTGAATTTACAGTAATTGCAGACAGCTGGTGTTTAATTACAATGCTTTTAGTCTGCTGAGCCACCAGAGCTCCTAACCCAAATCAGATTAGGAGTTGTATTTACTGAAAAACTTATATTATACGAGTAAAGTAAGGTCAAATAGCCCTAATTGATTTATAAATGTAAATTAAGTTGTTCTGTCTCCCCCGGAATGTAATATAGATATATTGTACCAAATACTAAGTTATTAAGGTACTACTTATAGGCATATATGTTATTTGTTTTGTTGTTCTATCTGTCATTTATCTGGTGTGTTGTCTTCTTTTTTAATGATAAATGTAAATAAAGACTATTTAAAAAAAGAAAAAGAAAAAGCACCTCTGGGACACTGTTTTTATAGTCCTGCCCCATTACTCGTACTTACAGTCAAATTATCTCACTTAACCTCGCAACCTTGTAGTATGTTATATCCCATCAAATCCATGGCTGCAGTCTCCAATCAATTCTATAGTCTAATTTGTACAAGTTGTAGGAAGTTAGCATTTCCCTCTCCTAGGAAAATGAAATATTATAGGAAATATGAAAAAGGCAGAATATTATACCTCCCTGGATGAGAAATGGAGAGACACGTTTTTTAGAGGAAGCAGACTCACTCTTAATAGCCCCCACCCTCCTCGATAGCCTATAGCAGATGTCAACACTTAAGAGATAAAGGGATAGATAGCTCTATGCATAAGCAAATGCCCTCACCCAAGATCCAACAAAGTAGGATTAGCCCTCTACCCATCTAACAACAGAACTCACCACATGGCACCAGGGGAGATTGCATCACCCAGCAAGACACTTCTTCCAACAAAGTATACAAAAAAAGGCCTAACTTGTCTTCCAAAATAGGAGTAAACTTCACTTAATGAAGTACTTTCACTTAGTACTTACTTCTTAATAGGTAACCTTCACTTAAATGGAAATATAGAGATGTGAAAATATCTTTTTTCCCCTTCTGCACGAACCCTTTTCTCGCATGCGTTACATTCATCATATTCCTTTTAAAAAGAAAAAGTCTGCATGTTTCTTGATTTTTTAAAATATCCACAACATTTAACTCCTTTAGAAGAAAGATGAATCTTTGTGGCAACTTTCCACCCGTTCTTCTTCCCTTCCATCTGTATTTGCCTCTGGCAGCCATTTTAGCGTGCGGCATAATTAGGACCGCTATGCTTAGAAAAATATTAATTCTCTCAGCAGCTCTGCGGCTCTCGGAATCTAAATCAGAGAGCCATTCAATTGGAGAATACTTGGTTTTTTACTTTGAGTTTATTTTTAACCGGATATCAATGGCTGCTTAGACAAGGCAAAGGAAAGGGCACAAAAGGAGGTTTGAAAGACTCCCAAATCTATATTTTCCCACCCTTTCCACTTTGTGGGTTGTTTTATGTTACGCCGTGGTGAGAAGCAAGCTGTGAAGCACAAATTGGGAAATTGCAGGATGAAAACGGCTAATGATCACGGATAATAAAAATGTAAATGGCGTCAGGGTAGGCTGATCGACCACCAGAGTTCACTTTATGCAGGAGTGGGATTCAAAAATTTTAGCCACCGGTTCTCTCCCCAGTTGCTGGGTGGGTGTGGCCATGGTGGGTGTGGCCTACTTGGCCTCCTGCACCACGAGGGGGGGGGGGGGGCGTTTTCACCCTCCCCAGTCTCCAGAGGCTTTCCTAGAGCCTCTGGGAGGATGAAAATTTTAATGAATGGGAAGAGGCATGGAATAAAAATTATAAATTGACTAGAGCTGCGACATATAAGGAGAATCAATACAAAATGCTCCACAGGTGGTACCTACCTCCTGCTAGGCTAGCAAAGATGTTCCCCAATATGCACCCAAACTGCTGGAAATGTGGCTATGTTCAGGGCAACTTTTTTCACATGTGGTGGACATGCCCTGAAGCGAAAAAATATTGGAATAGAATTTGGAGATGGTTACAAGAAATAACTAGAGAAGAGGTAGAATTGACACCAGAATTATTTCTCCTGGGAATAGTAAAGAAGAGATATGGAAAGAAAAAGACCCTCTTAATAATACACGTAACTACAGCTGCTAGGTTGGCCTATGCCCATTACTGGAAAGAGAAAGCACTGCCACCAGAAGAACTTATATTTAGGAAAATACTAGAGTGCGCAGAGATGAGTAAATTAACTCATGAAATGAATAATGATGAAAACTCTGATTATTATACTGTGTGGGAAAGGTGGTACAAATGGATGAACGATAAAATCAAAACAGGAGTAAAAGGTGTGTTAAATAAACAATAACAAACAGCATAAGTAACACCAGGTAAATATTATGTGTATGTACGTATGTATGTATGTATGTATGTATGTATGTATGTATGTATGTATGTATGTATATATATGTATATGTATATGTATATGTATATGTATATGTATATGTATATGTATATGTATATGTATATGTATATGTATATGTATATGTATATGTATATGTATATGTATATGTATATGTATATGTATATATATGTAGGTCTTTGGTTATTCGGGTCTTCTCCCGCGTAAAATTGAAAGTATCTTGGCGACGTTTCGACGCAGTCTCATTCGTCATCTTCAGGCTGGTGTTCTCGGCTTCGTGCTTCCAGGAGCACCCCCCCACTAGCAGTTAAAAGGAAGAGACAACTGCGATCTCACATTGCTCCTGGAAGCACGAAGCCGAGAACACCAGCCTGAAGATGACGAATGAGACTTCGTCGAAACATCGCCAAGACACTTCCAATTTTACGCGGGAGAAGACCCGAATAACCAAAGACCTACATACAAACACCCGCGAAAACCTCAGAAAACACACACACACACACACACACACACACACATATAATCACTGCATATCCGATGTTAATAGAAATGTTATTTTATGCATGTATATAAACTTAATAAAGTATATTTTAAAAAAAAGAAAAGAAAAGAAAATGGCCTCCTCTGGCCTCCGGAGGCCCTCTTCCATTTCCAGACTTACGGAACGTCCGGAAGGCCCATTCTTCACCCTTCCAGAGCCTCCGTGTGGGCACTGCACTTACCCAGCATCCAAAATGGGCTGCATGGAGACTCCTGGGAAGGGTGGGACAGGGTAGGTGGGCCCAGCCAGTCCTTACAATTACCAGTTCGGCGAACCAGATGTAAAATTAGCATCCGGTTTGTCTGAACCATTCCGAACTGGCTGAATCACACCCCTGACTTTCTGGTAATTCTACTGTTCCATAACTTCAGAAAACTCGTCAATCCATTCCTAATTATGTCAATCCTGAAGCGAACATGCCTGAGGCCATCTTGGAGGCTTCAGGGTTGCCACTAGGAGGGAAGAAGGGACAGGGAGGGGGCAAGATAGATAGAGGGTAGTTTTGTTTTGGTAGTCAAAACAAAAAGTTTCCTGTGGGAACCAAGGTCATTCCACCAGGTGCCTGAGAGAGAGGAGGAGGAGGAGGAGAGGAACCTAGCAATCAGCCAACAGCTCCACTGGACAATGTGATTGATGAATTGGGGGAAAGGGGAAACTTTCATTTTTTTTTAATTAGGTGAAAACCGTAGGAACTTCAGAGGTACAGTTATCACCAGTTGTGCCAATATGACGTGTCCAATAAAATTGTTCTTTGAGGAACCAGTCTGCCTTGGAGTTCTGCTTTCAATGGGTGCATTACTTGAAACACTGACAGATAAACCATATTCTCCTAACCAATTCAGCTTCTGTTGAAGCCAGAGAAAACTTTCTTTCTAAAATATACTGTACATACTATTGCTGTACTTCTTGGAAACCCGGAGACCCCTGAGGCATTTAATCAGTATAAATCCCTTGGTAAAGTATCTTGATCCATATTTCTTCAAACGCTGTGCAGAAGCAAATTTAACATTCGGCTATATTTTACACTTTGCCAAAGTTGCAAAAATAAAATAAAATAAAATAAAAATCTGGCACGTTATACGCATCCAAATGCTCAAATACGAATGTGTGAAAAAGTCTGCATCTAAAGTGAAAGTTGGTATCTACTCATTAAATATACTTGCTGTAGATGGAGATCGATCGGCTCGAGGATTATGGGTGGACTGGAATGCCTTACCCACGTGATCACAGGGGTTCATATGGGTTATTCAATCAATCAAAGGGACCATGGGGATTTTCCAATTCAACTCCTGCTCAAGCAGGAGAGTGGTTGTCGAGTGTCTTCTCAAAAACTTCCAGTGTTGGAGCATTCACAACTTCTGGAGGCCAGTTGTTCCATTGATTAATTGTTCTCACTGTCAGGAAATTTCTCCTTAGTTCTAGATTGCTTCTCTCCTTGATTAGTTTCCATCCATTCCTTCCAGTGGTGGGATTCTACTGGTTTAGACCAGTTTGGGCGAACTGTTAGCTCCGACTTTCAGCCATGAGTGAACCGGTTCTCTCTTTCTTTGAAATGGGCCCGCCTCCCCACCCCTGAGTTATGCTCATCTTTAATTCTGCTTCTACATGAGGCTCCCCTTGAAGAGTACTTGGAAGCTCCAGCTGGTCCAGAATGCGGCTGTGCAGGTGGTTATGGGCGCAACGTGTTGTGCCCATGTGACACCCCTCCTTCACGAGCTGCACTGGCTTCCAGTGGTCTTCCAGGTGGATTCAAGGTATTGGTTACCACCTTCAAAGCGCTCCATGGCATTGGACCTGGGTACCTACTGCCACCAGTAGCCTCCCACCAGCCAGTTCGCTCTCACAGAGAGGGTCTCCCCACGGTGCCATCAGCCAAGTTATGTTGGCTGGTGACACCCAGGGGGAGGGCTTTCTTTGTGGGAGCCCCTGCCCTTTGGAATGAACTGTCCCCGAAAATCCATAAGATCTCCAACCTCCATGTATTTCGCTTTGCCCTCAAGACCCTACTGTTCTGCCAGGCTGGGCTATCAATGTAATGATTTTAAATTGGGTGTTTTAAATGTTGGGTTTTAAATCTGAGCCGAGATTATTTATTAATTTTAATTATTTTTAATTGATGTCTGTTTTTGTACTTTTAATAGGCTGTACACCGCCCTGAGTCCTTCGGGAGAAGGGTGGTATACAAATAAAATGATGATGATGGTGATGATGATGATGATGATGAAGCCCAGTGGATTGCCCCTCCTCAACTAGCAAACCAGTTGTTAAACCAGTAGGATCCCATCACTGATTGCTTCTCGTCCTGCCTTCAGGTGCTTTGGAGAATAGCTTGACTCCCTCTTCTTTGTGGCAGCCCCTCAATATAGTCTTTCTTTTCACTAGAATAAAGGTAAAGGTAAAGGTTCCCCTCGCACATATGTACTAGTCATTCCTGACTCTAGGGGGTGGTGTTTCAAAGCCGAAGAGCCAGCGCTGTCCGAAGACGTCTCCATGATCATGTGGCTGGCATGACTAAATGCCAAAGGTGCACGGAACGCTGTTCCCTTCCCACCAAAGGTGGTCTCTATTTTTCTACTTGCATTTTTTTAACGTGCTTTCGAACTGCTAGGTTGGCAGAAGCTGGGACAAGTCACGGGAGCTCACCCCGTTATGAGGCACTAGGGATTCGAACCGCTGAACTGTTTGACCTTTCGATCAACAAGCTCAGCATCTTAGCCTCTGAGGCACCGCGTCCCTTTTTACTAGAATAGACATATCCAATTCCTGCAACTATTCTTCATATGTTTTAGTCTCCAAGCCCCTAATCATCTTAGTTGCTTTTCTTTGCACATTTTCCAAAGTCTTAACGTCTTTTTTGTAATGTGGAGACCAAAACTGGTGACCAAAAACTAGGTCAAAAATATTCATATGGGATCACATGACCACAATTTTGCAAAGAGCTTTTCTGTACTTAATTACTCATGAGTAGAAACCCTCTGGAGCTAAAAGTCCTTCTGGATAAGGCTGGAAGATTTCACTAAAAGATGCTTATGTTTCATTTTCACATTTTCATATTTAAAAAATAGAATTAATTTAGTAGGGGGGAAAAAGCAACATTAAAAATGAAAAGTGATAAGTATATAAGTTTTTACAATTGCTCAGAGTCACTGGAAGTCAGGCAGTATTTAAAAAATGAAATAAATATATAATATATATGTTTGGTTGGCCTTGCATCCTTCTGAGGTGGGTAAAATTGTAAATTGCTTAGAGAGGTCTGTAAAGAACTATAAGGTGGTATATAAGTCTAAGTCCTATTGCTAATACATACATACTATAGGATTGCCATTCCTGATTTACCTGCATTGTTATTTACCTTTGGTTGATATTAATATTGTCACTGTTACATAGGTTTGGTCTACTGGTTAAAGCACCAGGCTAGAAGGTTAGAGACCGTGAGTTCAAGACCCGCCTTAGCCATGAAAGATGGCTGAATGACTTTGGGCCAATCACTAGGAGATGGGGAGTTCTAGTTCGGCCATGGCCATGAAATTCAGCTGGGTGACTTTGGGCCAATCACCAGGATACTCTGAATTCTAGTCCTGCCTTAACGATGAACGTCAGCTGAGTGACTTTCAGCCAAAATCTTTCTCAGTCCAATCCACCACATAGAGTTGCAGGAGAAAATAGGAGGAGGAAGGTTTGTGGGATACATTTAACAGAAGAACAGAGTTTGAAAGGGACCTTGTAGGTCATCTAGTCCAACCCCCCATCCAAGCAGGAGACCCTACACCACTTCTGACAGATGGCAGTCCAGTCTCTTCTTGAAAGCTTCCAGTGATGAAGCTCCCACAACTTCCAAAGGCAACTTCTGTTCCATGGGTGGATTGTTCTCACTGTCAGAAAATTTCTCCTTATTTCTAGGTTGAATCTCTCCTTGATCAGTTTCCATCCATTATCCCTTGCCTAGCCTTCAGGTGCTTTGGAAAATAAGTTGACCCCTCCCACTCCTCTGTGCAGCAGCCCTTCCCATCCTGGAAGACTGCTAAAAGCATATCTTATTTATTTAAATATAAATAAACAAATGAGCACACTAAATGAAGTGCTGCTGTGGCACAGTAGTTAGAATGCAGTATTGCAGGCTACTTCTGTGACTGCCGGATGCCTGCAGTTCGAATCTCACCAGGCTCAAGGTTGACTCAGCCTTCCATCCTTCCACGGTTGGTAAAATGAGTCTCAGATTGTTGGAGGGTGGGGCAACAGGCTGACTGTAAACCGCTGAGAGAGGGCTTAAAGCACTGTGAAGTGGTATATAAGTTTAAGTGCTATTCCTTCCTCCCTCCCTCCCTCCCTCCCTCCCTCCCTCCCTTCTTCTCTTCTCTTCTCTTCTCTTCTCTTCTCTTCTCTTCTCTTCTCTTCTCTTCTCTTCTCTTCTCTTCTCTTCTCTTCTCTTCTCTTCTCTTCCCTTCCCTTCCCTTCCCTTCCCTTCCCTTCCCTTCCCTTCCCTTCCCTTCCCTTCCCTTCCCTTCCCTTTATAGTGCTTAGAATGAAATATTGCAAGCTAATTCTGCCCACAGTCTGAAGTTCAGTCCTGATGGGCTCAAGGTTGACTCAGCCTTCCATCCTTCCAAGGTCAGTAAAATGAGGACCCAGATTGTTCGGGGCAAATATGCTGACTCTGTAAACCGCTTAGAGAGGGCTGTAAAGCACTCTGAAGCTGTATATAAGTCTAAGGGCTATTGCTAAGCACTATTGCTAAATGCTGGGAAAGGCTGTTCCTTCACCTCAATTTTCAACCCCCTTTTCTGTGACTCGTGTCACCCAACTTCTGAAATCTGCATGATACAATTCCACGCTTACCAAAGCAGATCTGGAAGGAAAGGCTCCTAAAAGCACAATCGGCAGCGTTCGGAGCTCAATCAGGCGACTCCAAAAGGAACAAGAGATGAAATCAGTCCCTAATATTGTTAAATAGCGCAACGGTCTTCCTACAAACCAAAGGGAAGCAAATGTATCCACCCAACAGGCATATGTGCAAAATGGATGCATGGGGAGAGGCGAAACATATGGGTGCCCATCTGGTACAAAGCACACTGCTAGACCTTCCTTACACATTACATTTGTGGGAACCACCAGCAGCATTAGAGAACATACATTTCTGTATGGAACGGGTGGGAGGGAATACCAGGAATGAACAGCTTGCTTAGCCACATCTGTTTTACTGAGCGGAGTGATAAATAACTTTGATTTCTCATCGCTGTCACCTTGTTCCGGATCTCTGGAGATTTAAACTACCCCTCAACAGACATCTGGAAGCGTCCGAGAGAAATAAGCACCAACATCCTTACAGTTCTTGGGCTGCATAAACAGAGGAATAGAATCAAGACCACGTGAAGGGTTAATGCCACTTTATAAGGCCTTAGTAAGGCCACACTTGGAATACTGCATCCAGTTTTCATCACCGTGAAGTAAAAAAAAAAGATGTTAAGACTCTAAAAAGAATGCAAAAGAAGAGCAACCAAGATGATTAGGGAGGCTAAAATATATGAAGGACGGTTGCAGGAACTGGGTACGTCTGGTTTGATGAAAAGAAGGACTAGGAGTAACATGATAGCAGTGTTCCGATACCTCAGGGGTTGCCACAAATAAGGAGTCCATTTATTCTCCAGATCACCCAAAGGCAGGACAAAAAGCAAGGAAAGGAAACTAAGCAAGGAGAGAAGCAACTTAGAACTAAGGAGAAATGTCCTGACAGTTAGAACAACTAATCAGTGGAACAACTTGCCTCCAGAAGTTGTGAATGCTCCAACACTGGAAGTTTTTAAGAAGAGATTGGACAACCATTTATCTGAAGTGGTGCAGGGTTTCTTGCATAAGCAGGGGGTTGGACTAGAAGACCTCCAAGGTCCCTTCCAACTCTGTTATTCTGTGCTGTTCTGTTCCGTTCCATTCTGTTCTACACCCTACCCTACCCTACCCTACCCTACCCTACCCTACCCTACCCTACCCTACCCTACCCTACCCTACCCTACCCTACCCTACCCTACCCTACTCTATTCTATTCTATTCTATTCTATTCTATTCTATTCTATTCTATTCTATTCTATTCTATTCTATTCTATTCCATTCCATTCCATTCCATTCCATTCCATTCCATTCCATTCCATATTCTATTCTATTCTATTCTATTCTATTCTATTCTATTCTATTCTATTCTATTCTATTCTATTCTATTCTATTCTATTCTATTCTATTCTATCCACAGACATCCCTAGAAGAAAAGAAGAGAAACTTAGCATGACCCATAGTCCCGAATGCCAGCTATCTCTTGTTGAGCACTTGACTTTCTTTTTGCTGTGTTGAAAGGAACAGCTAACCATCGATTAGGCTATTCCCAATCTCAACCAGCGATGGACCTAAGCAAGGCAGGCAATGACAACAATGGACCTTCTGTGGGTCAATGGAAGGCCTGATGGGTTTCAGGGCGTTAGCAAATCAAAAAGCCGAGTTGTAATAGCATCTTGCGGACAGTCACGCTTTGGACTTGAGCGAGGGGCAACCTGTGACTCTTTAGGCTTAATTCAAAAATCCATTTGTAAGAGAGGGGTGCAGGCCTTTGATAAAGACTGTTTGTCCCTCTCCTGAAACCCGTGGCTTGGGAGAAAGGGCGGGGGGGGGGGGCGGAATGAGGATGATTGAAACGGAAGCCAGCCTGCTGTGAAGCAAATTGTTAGCTTCTAGCATTACCTTTATTTACAATAATGCCCCTGAGCATTGCAGCTTCCTTAAGCACTCTTAGAAAATCAGCAATAGGCAACTCCCCGATTTATTTGGAAGTGTGTGTTCTTTTTCCCGACTCCTAAACAGAAATATACCGTATTTTTCAGAGTAGAAGACACACCGGACTATAAGCCGCACTTACCTTTTTTGGTGTGGAAAACAAGAAAAAGAAATCTGCCTCTGCCTCCCAGCAATTTTGCCTCTTTGCAGCAAACAGCAAACAGCTTGCTTTGCTTTCATTTTCATTTTCAGCATAGCTGGATTAGCACAAGGGGAAAAAAAATCTGTTCCCAGCAATTTACCTCCTTGCAGCAAGCAGCAGAAGCCTGCGCTCAACAGCTGAGAGCAAAACAGCTGCGAGTCGGGAGGCCAATCCAATCAACTTGCACTAATTAGGCTATGCTGAAGCTGAAAGGAGCTGTTTCTTCTTGCTGCTTGCTGGGTAAACTGCTGGGTAAACTGAAGGTAAACTGCTGGGAGGCAGAGGCCAAAGGATGGGGGCCAGTGGGTGGGCAGGGCTACATTCGGTATATAAGACGCACCTAAATTTTTAGGGGGGGGGAGAAAAGGTGCATCTTATACTCTGAAAAATACGGTAAGTTAAGGGGGGTAGAAGAGAGAGGGCCTCCTGGAATCTAAGAAGGGTGTGGGGCCACTTCGCCCCTTTACCCTTTGCTGAATTGATATTTTGCAAGCAGCGGTCCCTCTGTGGAAGACCATTGGGAGAATGAGCCAAGTTCTCCATGGCAACTCATTTTGTAAGAGCGAAGATGAGATGCTTTTAAGATTCCAATGCTGATCGTGGGGATTGCTCTCAGGGCGACGCTTAAGAAATACAAGAACGATGGGATGGACCAAGGTGAAGCTCCATGACCTCAAGAGTTAAGTAGGGCTGTAATCTTGATGAAAAGAAGGACCAGGGGTGACATGATAGCAGGGTTCCAATATCTCAGGGGCTGCCCCAAAGAAGAGGGAGTCAAGCTATTCTCCAAAGCCCCTGAAGGCAGGACAAGAAGCAATGGGTGGAAACGAATCAAGGAGAGAAGCAACTTAGAACTAAGGAGAAATTTCCTGACAGGTAGAACAATTAACCAGTGGAACAACTTGCCTCCAGAAGTTTTAAATGCTCCAACACTGGAAGTTTTTAAGAAGAGGTTGGATAACCATTTGTCTGAAGTGGTGTAGGGTTTTCTGCCTAAGCAGGGGGTTGGACTAGAAGACCTCCAAGGTCCCTTCCAACTCTGTTATTCTATTTTATCTTTCTCTTGGTTGTTAATGGAGGAGGATTATTAACACCATCCAGGAAAACTCAAAGAACTAGTTTACCTTCCGTTACTCAACGGAAGGTATAGATGCCTGCAAAGATACTGCAAAACACGCAGAAGCTTTCCTTTCTATCTTCCAGTATTCTTTTGGAGACGTAATGCATTAAGAGTTGCGTTAATTTACATAGGTGAAAACACCTGGCTATCCGTGCTTGAAGTCAGATGGAAGTCTTCCAAGGGAAGAATACCAGTACTATAGGTTACAATTTGAAAAGGTTTTGGTTTTTTTTAAATAAAACTTCCTTACAATATTTGAAAATTAAGAATCACCCACCAATTTGGTAACATTGCTAGGAAAACAGCATGAAAATGCCCAGCTAGAACTAGTTACCGAAGAGTTGAATTTGAGCGAACTGGTAGTGGCAATCCGGGTGCAATCCCGTCCTATATCCAGTGGTGGGATTCAAATATTTTTACTACCGGTTCTGTAGGCATGGCTTGATGGACGTGGCATGGGAAGCATACTGCAAAATCCCCATTCCCTCCCGATCAGCTGGGACTCAGGATGCAGAGAATAGATGGGGGTGGGGCCAGTCAGAGGCGGTATTTACCGGTTCTCCAAACTACTCAAAATTTCCGCTACCGGTTCTCCAGAACTGGTCAGAACCTGCTGAAACCCACCTCTGCCTATACCTCTGGTTGAGTTCAACCCTAGGAAGTTTCGATGTATTGATTAAAAACAGCTGCGTCTGCATGCAGGATTTTTTTTCAAGGGTATGTAAGTTGCTTTGTACATGGAAATGACGTATCTCAAGGAAAATTATGAGCTGATCTTAAAGAGAATATGAACAATGTAGGTTTTTTCGATGTCATGAACAGCATAGCCTGAATGGAAAGACCTCTATTTCAATAAGTGGCTTACTCGTCTTTGGATTGAATCCTTGCCATTCATCCAAATTAAATTTTAACAAAACGTATTAGCAATCTACCAGAAGAAGCTATATGTATTTTGCAACCCGTGTGGGCTGGCCTTCCAAGAAAAGAAAATTATCCCGAGTTGATTATTTTTCTTGCTGCATCTGCTATCTGTGGAAGGTTCTGCAAAAATTAATTGATTTATCCCCACCACCACCACCACCACTTTCAAGAGCGAATAAAGCGGTGAAAATCTTTTTGAGAACATCTTGAATTCAGGGAGCAATGCAACACGGAATAAATTGGGGAAGGTGCAATCCAGAATATCTCTTGGTGCAGGCTGATGAATAAAATCCCGAAGAAACAGATTAAAACTTTCTCTTCAGCAAGGCTGCGACTACGATATTGAATTCAGCTCAGCCAGTGCTTAGTTTGGGAATAAGGAGGGCGATTCCATCCTTCCAATAACTCCAGATGCATACTATCTCTTTTTATTCTGTTGTGAAGCCACAGGGTACCTCTTTTTCCCCAAGCGGGGATCTGGATATTTTTATTCCCCGAAGACACTTGTTTTTTGATTGAAAATTAGTCGCCGGCTTCTGCATAGCTTTAGTTCTTCCTCTGCTAAATGTAGACAATAATATTTTCCTTCCTCTCTGGAGAGGTTGCAAACCTTGAATTTGCTAATATTTGTCAAGAGGACTCAGGTTTATTAAGATTCAGGAAAATAGGCTTCCTGAGTAGTTTTGCAATTGCTACTCCCAGTAGGGAGCCAAAGCAGAAATGTATATATGTATATATGTGTGTGTGTGTGTGTGTGTTTGCGTACGTGTGTGTATAACATTGAACAGGTGAAGGTAGGGTGAGGAGAAGAACAAGCATAATGAAGATAACTTTTTTCTGCTCTCTTTTAAGTGAGGCTGGAGAAATCTCACCTCGTTCAATCTCCAACAGCCCTGGACAGCATAGCAATTGTGGACAATGATCTCCAAGGACATTCGGACAGCCACAATTTTCCACCCTCTTATTAATTTCCCTGAAATATTATTGAAATGCAGGGGTGAGCTGCTGAGGTTTCGCAGGGGTTTGGCAGAACCTCTAGCTAAGATTCTGTGCAGTTCGGAGAACCCCGAGATCCCACTCCTGGCTGGCCGTTCCCACCCTGACCTGCCCCTCCCAAGAGTCTCCATGCAGCCTGTTTTCGATGCAGGTAAGTGCAGGGCATTCACAGAGGCTCGGGGAGAGCGAAAAACAGGCCTAACGGAAGTTCAGGAAGGCTGGAAACAGGCCAGCTTCCAGTCTCTGGAGCCCGGGGAAGCCATTTTCGCCCTCCCAGAGGCTCGAGAAAAGCCTTCGGAGCCCAGGGAGGGCCAAAATCCCACCCCCTGGCCATGGTGCAGGAGTCTGACGAGGCCATGCCCACCATGGCCACGCCCACCCAACAACTGGGCAGAGAACCCCTTGTTAAATTTTTGAAGCTCATCCCTGTTGAAATTTTATTAAATTCACGTATATATCATTCTTCTACCAGCGAGTAGACAAGTGATTCTGAACCTTGACTACTGTAATGCTCTCTACATGGGGCTCCCCTTGAGGAGCACCCGGCGGCTCCAACTGGTGAAGAATGCGGCCGCGCAGGGGATTATGGGAGCGACGGGGCACTCCCATGTGAAACCTCTCCTGCGCGAGCTGCATTGGCTCCCCGTGGTCTTCCGGGTGCGCTTCAAGATGTTGGTTACCACCTTTAAAGCGCTCCATGGCTTAGGGCCTGGGTACTTACGGGTGTCAGCATTTCACGCTGCACTTACTCCAATGCTGACATAAGAAGAAGAAGCGGAGGCATCTGGAAAGAGACATTTGACCCTTCACCTACTTATTTTCCCTGGAGAGAATATCACCTAGGAGATGGGATGGGAGGGGGGAAATTCCTTGGAGTGGGAGCAGTAGATTAGGGGCAGAGTGGCGGGGAAAATGGCCAATGAGTGCAGAGGAGTGGGGAGAGGAAAAGGACGGTTTTGCCTGAGGAAGCCAGAGTTGGCTGCAATGACTCGGTGCTAGAATGTTTGTGCTTAATAAATTAGAGGGTTTTTTTTCAAAGACTTTGTTTGAAATGCAATTTATTTAAGATGACTTCGAAACCTGACAACGGGATCGCCTTCTGCCACCAATAGCCTCTCACCAGCCAGTACGCTCCCACAGAGAGGGACTCCTCAGGGTGCCGTTGGCCAGACAATGTCGGCTGATGACCCCTAGGGGGAGGGCCTTCTCTGTGGCAATACCTGTTCTTTGGAACAATCTGCCCCCGGAGATACGTAGGATCCCAGATCTCCGTGCTTTTCGCCATGCCCTTAATTTTTTTTTATTTCATCAAGCTGGGCTGGCTTGACCGCCCCCCCCTAGATATTTTTAATTGTTAATTGGTTTTAGTAGGGGTGTTTTAAATTTTATTGGGCCAATATTTGTTTAATTCTTTTTTTAAAAAATTAAATTTTGTATGTGATGTTTTTTATCTTTGGCTGTTCACCGCCCTGAGTCCAGTAGGAGAAGGGCGATACAGAAGTCAAATAAAATAAAATAAAATTAAAATTAAATTAAAATAAAATAAAATAAAATAAAATAAAATAAAATAAAATAAAATAAAATAAAATAAAATAAAATAAAATAAAATAAAATAAAATAAAATAAAATAAAATAAAATAAATAAAATAAAATAAAATAAAATAAAATAAAATAAAATAAAATAAAATAAAATAAAATAAGTAAGATGTGTGGATTTCAATTCCCAGAATTCCTCAGCCAGCCATGATTGCTGAGGAATTCTGGGAGTTGAAGTCCACAGACCTTAAAGTTACCACGGTTGAGAAAATCTGGCATAGACTACATGGTTTTCTTGTACTGTATCCTCATAGTTACTCTACAATGTACGTAAGCTAAGGGCCGAAGATATTTTTTTTACTGGCAACGTAGGATTGTATGAAACTTTGTCACTGAGAAAGAACAAGAGACGAGATCTTTTAAATGACAAATTTGGACATAATTACCAAACCATGGGCTGGGAGAAGTACCAATCCATCTGCTCTGGATCAGATAAAGTTTGTTTATTCCCTAGTAGTGACAATCAGCGAGCAGAAATTCACATACTTGGAGCATGTGCAGTGAATGGAGAAATTATTATGCCTGGCAAGATTGAGAGAACTAGAAGGACGTGGCAACTGATGAAGAGAAAAGATGGAATGGGAATTTACTGCAGTGTTTACAGATTACAGATTAACAGAGCTGGAAGGGACCTTGGAGGTCATCTAGTCCAACCGCAGACCTTACACCATTTCCGACAGATGGCAGTCTAGTCTCTTCTTGAAAGCTTCCGGTGATGAAGCTCCCACAACTTCTGAAGGCAACTTGGTTCATTGCTCTCACGGTCAGAAAATTCCTCCTTATTTCTAGGTTGAATCTCTCCTTGATCAGTTTCCATCCATTACTCCTTGTCTAGCCTTTGGGTGCTTTGGAGAATAGCTTGGGTGCTTTGGAGAATAGCTTGACCCCTTCCTCTCTGTGGCAGCCCCTCAAATATTGAAACACTTGTTATCATGTCTCCCCTGGTCCTTCTCTCCACTAGACTAGCCATGCCCAGTTCCTGCAACTGTTCATCATATGTTTTAGCCTCCAGTCCCCTAATCATCTTGGTTGCTCTTCTCTGCGCTCTTTCTAGAGTCTCAGCATCTTTTTTTATAGTGTGGTGACCAAAACTGGATGCCGTATTCTAGGTGTGGTCCAGAGGTGAGTTTCAGCAGGTTCTGACCAGTTCTGGAAAACCGGTAGCGGAAATTTTGAGTAGTTCAGAGAACCGGTAGTAAAAATTCTGACTGGTGCCGCCCCCATCTATTCTCTGCCTCCCAAATCCCAGCTGATCGGGAAGGAATGGAGATTTTACAGTATCCTTCCCCTGGAGTGAGGTGGGAATGGAGATTTTACAGTATCCTTCCCCTGCCATGCCCACTAAGCTATGCCCATAGAACCAGTAGTATTTTTTTTTTTGAAATCAACCACTGGTGTGGTTTGACTAAAGTGAATGTTCTTGAAAGAGTTGTTATTATTATTAAAGGCAAGACGAGGCACTGGTGACATTTTCTGTGCCATGAGTTGCAATATGTTTAAATTTGGGAAGAACACCATATTTTGTTTTCTTGTTAAAAAAAAAATATAATAACAAACTATCCACATGATATCTCTTTATTTAATGTCATTTACTAGAAGCAAAGAGAAGCCTTGGGGGAAAAAAAATCTTCAGGCTTGTATCAATATGTATTTAAGATCAAATAGATGCACGTGAGGGATTTCTATTCTCTGTAAAATATCTTGTTTCAGTCCCTGCCAAGAAAAAAAGGGGGGACTGCTGATGTATATATTATTTCTGATGATGCATGTTTTGTCTCGAGGAGAGAATGAGAACCATTCTATTCAGCCCTGGTGACTCTACAAAATTTGAGTCGTTTATTAGGGAGATGATTGCTCATAACATGAAGATGTATCAAACCAATTGGCTTGCATTACGAAGGAGGGAATCTTCCAAGGAAGATTAAGGGAAGGAAATAAAAGTGAGTTGGCTATTTAATATCTGCAGAGAGACATATAGAGATAATGCTCCACTTATGACCACAGCTGAAAGCAGAACTGCCGTTGCTAAGCAAGGTGGTTTTTAAGCGAAGCGTAAACCTGATACGACCATCTTTTGCCAGGGTGTCGTTAAATGAAACTCTGCAGTTAAGAGAATCATGCCGTCCTTAATCCTGTCTTCCCCCATTGACTTGGCTCATCGGTCGCCAGCTGGGAAGGTTACAAATGCTGATCACATGACCTCAGAATGCAGTAACCATCATCACCAATACAGCTTCTGCCAGCTGCCTGCAGTTCGATTCTCACCAGGCTCAAGGTTGACTCAGCCTTCCATCCTTCCAAGGTCAGTTAAAATGAGGACCCAGATTGTTGGGGCAAATATGCTGACTCTGTAAACCGCTTAGAGAGGACTGTAAAGCACTGTGAAGCAGTATATAAGTCTATTACTATTGCTATTATCTATACCTGGACATCTAGGAGTTTGAAAGCATGCAATGCGAGTAGATTAATAGGTACCACTTCGGTGGGAAGGTAACAGCATTCTGTGAACCTGCTGGCCACATGACCATGGAAAAGTGTCTTCGGACAACGCTGGCTCCCTTGATTAGGAAACAGAGATGAGCACTGCCCCTTAGAGTCGGACATGACAGGACAGGGAAAATCCTTACCTTGTTTTGACCACCTGTATACATTGATACAGCACAGACAATTTCACCACGCCTAAAACCGAGAATGGATACGTGGTGAAATTTCAGCTTTAGCAAGACTAACAGTGGTGGGAAGGGAGTTTCAGGGTTAGCCTACAGCAGATATTTGGAAGTTCGAGATTTTTTTTAAAAAAAAAGGGCTTGCTGATTTGCAAAACAAAGAATGTTAACTTAATAACACAGACAAGAATGGGGTGGGAGAGAGATGTAAAACAAAAAAGCCAACACAGTTCTAGGCTGCATAAACAGAGGGATAGAATTAAGATCACAGGAAGTGTTAATTCCATTTTATAAGGCCTTGGTAAAATAAGGCCACACTTAGAATATTGCATTCAGTTTTGGTCGCCACAATGTAAAAAAGATATGGAGACTCTAGAAAGAGGACAGAGAAGAGCAACAGAGATGATTTGAGACTGTGGGCTAAAACATATTAAGAACAGTTGCAGGAACTGGGTATGTCTAGTTTGATGAAAAGAAGGACCAGGAGTGACATGATAGCAGTGTTACAATATCTCAGGGACTGCCATAAAGAAGAGGGAGTCCATTTATTCTCTAGATCGCCCAAAGGCAGGACGAGAAGCAATGGGTGGAAACTCATCAAGGAGAGAAGCAACTTAGAACTAAGGAGGAATTTCCTGACAGTTAGAACAATTCATCAGTGGAACAACTTGCCTCCAGAAGTTGTGAATGCTCCAGCACTGGAAGTTTTGAAGAAGAGGTTGGCTAACCATTTGTCTGAAGTGGTGTAGGCTTTTCTGCCTAAGCAGGGGGTTGGACTAGAAGACCTCCAAGGTCCCTTCCAACTCTGTTATTCTATTCTATCTTTCTCTTGGTTGTTAATGGAGGAGGATTATTAACACATCCAGGAAAACTCAAAGAACTAGTTTAATATGGATAACTCAACGGAAGGTATAGATCCCTAAGATCCTGATGTATATATTATTTCTGATGATGCATGTTTTGTCTCGAAGAGAGAATGAGAACAATTCTATTCAGCCCTGGTGACTCTACAAAATTTGAGTCGTTTATTAGGAGCCTGTGTAGCGTAGAGGGCTAATGCCTCCTACTAAAGGCAGCAATTAACACCAGCTGCCTGTAATTTCTCTGAGTTCAATCCTAGCCAGGCTCAAGGTCGACTCAGCCTTCTATCCTTTCTAAGGTGGGTAAATTGAGGACCCGGTTTGTGGGGGCAATAAGCTGACTTTGTATAAATATACAAAAGTATGAAGGCTATTGCTTAACGCATTGTAAGCCGCCCTGAGTCTCCGGAGAAGGGCGGCATATAAATCAAATAAAAATAAAAATAAAAAATAAAATAAGATGTCCTGTCCTATCCTGTATTCTGTCCTGTCCTGTCCTGTCCTGTCCTGTCCTATCCTGTATTTTGTCCTGTTCTGTCCTCTGTTCTGTTCTGTTCTGTTCCGTTCCATTCTGTCCTGTCCCATCCTGTCCCGTCCTGTCCTCTGTCCCGTCCTGTCCCATCCTGTCCTGTCCTGTTCTGCCCTATCCCATCCTATCTTATCCTATTCTACAACACAAAAAGCAAGGCAATGGTTCTTTGGCAGAAAAAATAGATTTTGCCAAGGCCCCAATGCCCATGAGGCTGAGATTTTCCAACCTTTGCCCTCTCTACACTGAGTGCCATGGGAGAAGAGGAGGTCAAGGCAGAGATCGCCGCTGCTCTAAAAGCCCATTTTCATCCCTTTGAACAACTTTCCTTCGCCCGGCTACTGACGGAAGGAGGATTTCTTATGAAATGAGAATCTCCTGTTTTAAGCTATTGGTTTTGCTTACTTAAGGCTTCCCCCCCCCCCCTTAATGCAAAGAAGCTGCACAGCTTCTGTATAAATATGACTTAAGAATAAGGCTATTCAAGTTGAGAAAGTGCTGCAGTCGGGGGAAAAAAATAACTTTCACGGGAATTTCTAGATTTTGAATCTCTTTGGATTTATATTGGATTTATGGCTGGTCTCAGGGAAAAAAAATACCTTATGCAATTTAGTCATGAAAGAACCCTGGATGTAGACTAGAGGTTTCTATTTTAATGCTGCTCCCATTTGAGACAGACAATAAAATATTCTTATTTGACTTCCAGACTGGTATCTTCTCTAAACCTCTCTTGATCCTTAGGAAACTGGAGGTGCCAAATAGATTAGTTCTGTTTGATTAAATTACCCCTTCCTTTCCTTTCCTTTCCTTTCCTTTCCTTTCCTTTCCTTTCCTTTCCTTTCCTTTCCTTTCCTTTCCTTCCTACATTTTCCTTTCCTTTCCTTTCCTTTCCTTTCCTTTCCTTTCCTTTCCTTTCCTTTCCTTTCCTTTCCTTTCCTTTCCTTTCCTTTCCTTTCCTTCCCTTTCCCTTCCCTTCCCTTCCTACATTTTCCTTTCCTTCCCTTTCTTTCCCTTCCCTTCTCTTCCCTTCCCTTCCCTTCCTACATTTTCCTTTCCTTTCCTTTCCTTTCCTTTCCTTTCCTTTCCTTTCCTTCTTTCCTTTCCTTTCCTTTCCTTTCCTTTCCTTTCCTTTCCTCTCCTCTCCTCTCCTCTCCTCTCCTCTCCTCCTCTCCTCTCCTCTCCTCTCCTCTCCTCTCCTCTCCTCTCCTCTCCTCTCCTTTCCTTTCCTTTCCTTCCTGAACAGCAGTTTAGCTAGAAGAATTTCTTTTTAAAAATTCCATTAGCAATGCATGTTATTCTGTTAGTTTTCAGTGTGTTCCATTCACCTTCATCTACCTCATTCATTCTGTAGCATCAGCTACATGTTTCATTGCATTGAGATACACTGGTAAATATCAGAAAAAGAAACACAAAACTAGGGGTGAAATCCTGCAGATTCTGACAGGTTCTGGAGAACTGGGAGCGGAAATTTTGAGCAGTTCGGAGAACTGGCAAATACCACCTCTGGCTGGCCCCAGGGTATGGTGGGAATGGAGATTTTGCAATATCCTTCCCTCAGGAGTGGGGAGGGAATGGGGGTTGTGCAGTATCCTTCCCCTGGAGTGGGGTGGGAATGGAGATTTTGCAATATCCTTCTCCCCCGGAGTTTGCTGTAACGAGGCAAAATTGCTGGGAGGGAGAGGCAGATTTCTGTTTCTCGTTTTCCTCACCAAAAAAGGTAGCTGTGTCTTATACTCTGAAAAATATGGTACCTTCTCTACCAGCTCACAAATGTGCGCAGAGGCTTAAAATCATAGCAAAAAAGCACTGTCACGACATCCGTGTTTGTGGACGGAGCCACCGCTACCAGTTTCCCCGAGCCAGATAGAACCGGCTGAATTTCACCCTTGATCACAGCTTTGTGAGATCAACAGGATCGGATCTGATCTGGGAACAACCCAAATGCAACATATGGAAGGTCCTCTGTCCGGAATCTTGAAATATCTCCAGGTACATCTTTCTAAATATGAATGCAGGGGTGTCAAACTCAGGGTCCCTAGGCCAAATCCAGCCCATGGGGTGCTTAGAGCTGGCTTAGTGCCTCTGCCCATGAAAACAGAGGGAGTCATGCACCCCCCCCACACACACACCCCGTTTTTGCTGGCAGAGGGCTGCAGGAAGCTGTCACATCTGAAAATGGGGTAAGAGGCTGCCACCCCAGGTTCCGTTATTGCTGGCAGAGGGCTATCAAAACAAACCAAGAACAAAACAAATGGAGAAACGTTTCCCCTTTTGCATTTGAGCATCCAAGAAGGGAAAGGAGAAAGGGACAGAGGAAAGACAAAAAAAAAAGAAGGGAAGATGGGAAGGAAAGATGGGAAGGAAAAAGAAGGGAAGAGGGGAAGGAAGAATGAAGAGGGAAGGAAAAAGAAGGGAAGCGGGGAAGGAAGAAGAAAGGAGAATGGAGAGGGAAGAAAAAGAAGAGAGAAGAGAAGAGAAGAGAAGAGAAGAGAAGAGAAGAGAAGAGAAGAGAAGAGAAGAGAAGAGAAGAGAAGAGAAGAGAAGAGAAGAGAAGAGAAGAGAAGAGAAGAGAAGGAAAGAAGGAAAGAAGGAAGGAAGGAAGAAAGGAAGGAAGGAAGGAAGGTTATAATGAGAGTGAGGGAGGGTCTGAGGGAAGTCCTGCCTTAGCATCCATCACAGGTGCCCCTGACATGAGTGACATTGAGATGGCCACGCCCACCCTGGCCACCCTGGCCACGCCCACCTTCAAGGTCAAACACAACCCAGATGCGGCCCTCCATGAAATCGATTTTGACAGCCCTGTATTAATGCATGAGGTTTCAAGCAACACAACACTTTCCCTCTCTCTCATCGCACCTCTCTCTTCTCTTCTACACAATGTGTATTTTATTCTGGTTGCCCGGACTACCTGCGTTCCAGTTGGGAGGCCATCTCTTACCTTTGCTGGAGAGATGTTTCCATGTTACTGTCGGTTCTGGTCTTCCAAAGGCTAAACACAGGAGAGTGACACTGCTGCCTTCGTTGATGGTGATGTCTGATGAGATGTTTATAATCTGAGGGGGAACTGCAACAAAACAACGGGGAAGGACATCAGTACATTGCACATTTTATGCCGATGTTAGTGACGGCCGGTTCGTTTTCCTTGACCTCCTCAATACAAAGAAGACGGGTCTTCTTGCCAAAATAGCACCGGCGATAGACTTACATACCCCTTCTCAGTGCTTTAGAGCCCTCTCTAAGTGGTTTGCAGAGTCAGCATATTTTCCCCCAACAATCTGGGTCCTCATTTTACTGACCTTGGAAGGATGGAAGGCTGAGTCAACCTTGAGCTGGTCAGGATCGAAGGAACTGAACTCCTGGCAGTGTGAGCAGTGTTAGCCTGCAATACTGCAATATAATACTGCAATATACCTGCAATATAAATGTTAACTCAGCCTTCCATCCTTCTGAGGTTGGTAAAATGAGGACCCAGATTGTTTGGGGGCAATAGGCTGACTCTGTAAACCACTTAGAGAGGGCTGTAAAGCACTGTGAAGCGGTATATAAGTCTAAGTGCTGTTGCTGTTCCTTCCTCCTTCCCTTCCTTCTTTCAGTGGTGGCACAGTGGTCAGAATGCAGTATGCTATGGCTATTTTCCTCCCTCTCTCCCTTCTTTCTGTGGTGGTGCAGGGGTCAGAATGCTGTATTGCAGGCTAACTCTACCCACAGCCAGGAGTTTGAACTTGACTGGCTCAAGGTTGACTCAGCCTTCCATCCTTCCGGGGTCGGTAAAACGAGGACCAAAACTGTTGGGGGCAAGATGCTGACTCTGTAAACCGCTGAGAGAGGGCAGTAAAGCACTGTGAAGTGGTATATAAGTCTAACTGCTATTGCTGTTCCTCCCTCCCTCCCTCCCTCCCCAGTGGTAAGAATGCAGTATTGCAGGCTAATTCAGCTCACAGCCAGGAGTTTGATCTTGACTGACTCAGCCTTCCATCTTTCCGAGGTGGGTAAAATGAGGACCCAGATTGTTGGGGGCAAGAGGCTGACTCTGTAAACTGTTAAGAGAGGGCTGTTAAAGCACTGTGAAGCGGTATATAAGTCTAAGGGCTATTGCTATTGCTAACCACTGTGCCACTCTTCAATCAATAAGCTGAGTTCTGAAATAAATGTACAGCAGAACAAATCCGTTTAATTACTCACGAGGTGTTTTGTTTCAGAACCAAAGATTATGTTGCCTAACCGTCCACTGAAGTTTAGATTCTGTCACCTGCAAGTAGTCCTCGATTTACGAGGGCAATTGAGCCCAAAATTTTTGTTGCTATTTGTCTGCTAGACAGATATTAAGTGACTTTTGCCTCCCATTTTATGACCTTTCTTGCCGCAGCAGTGAAGTGAGCCAATGGCTTTGTTAAGTTAGTAACCCAGTTGTTAAGTGAATCAGAAGGTCCCAAAAAGGGATCACATGAGCCCGGGACACTGCGACCGTCATAAATAGGAACCAGTTGCCAAGCATCTGAATTTTCATCCTTCAGGACCATAGGGAGGTAGCAACAGTGTGAAAAGTGGTCATTTGTCACCTTTTCCAGTGTGTCTGTAACTTCAAGCAGTCACTAAATGAAATGATTGCACGTCAAGGATTGTTTGTAGTCCATTTTATTGGCAGATCGCAGAAAAGAGCTTTTAAGAAGCTTCCCCTTCATCTTCCATTGGGGGGGAAAGAAACCGATCCTTTTTGTGTGTGTGTGTAAACTCTTTGAAAAGATACAACCCCTTTTTAAAAGCAAAGTGAATAAGGGGAGAAAGGGAGGGGAGAAAGAGGAGTGGGGGGGAGTCCCCAAGGGCAAGATTTTTATCCTATCCTTATGGAAGCTGGTTCTCCTATTCATCCACCTCTGGTAGGACGTTTTGTTATTCAGTTCTGGAAAACAAATACGATGTACGTAACTGTCAAAGAAAATGTCAAGGCCCAAGTTGAGTTCTGTTCCATTTTCCCCTTTATTTCTATTTATTATTTCTATCATCTCTTTATTATTTCCCTCTATTTCTATTTCCCTCTATTAGCATGGCACGCCAAGACAACTAGACAAAAAGGCATTTTTTTACCCCCCACCATGCTATCATTCTGCTAAACAACTAATTCCCATCATCCTGTCTATGCCCTAGGATTGTGATGGTGAACCTATGCATATCTGTGGGCACACGAGCATTTTTTTAAAAAAATTGATTTATATGTCACCCTTCTCCGGAGACTCAGGGCGGGCTTACAATGCATTAAGCAATAGCCTTCATACTTGTGTATATTTATACAAAGTCAACTTATTGCCCCCACAAACTGGGTCCTCAATTTACCTACCTTAGAAAGGATGGAAGGCTGAGTCAACCTTGAGCCTGGTGAGATTCAAACTTACAGTAATTGCAGACAGCTGGAGTTAATCACAATGCATTAGTCTGCTGAGCTATCCAGGCTTCCAGCATTCACGCACGCGCCGGCCAGCTGATTTTTGGGCCTTCCGGAAGTCAGGAAATGGGCCGTTTCTGGCCTCCAGAGGACCTCCAGGGGTGGGGGAAGACTGTTTTTGCCCTCCCCAGCCTCCTAGAAAGCCTCTGGTGCCTGGGGAGGATGAAAAATGGGCCTACCGGGGCCCACTGTACCATCACATACCAAAAGCAGGGGGGAACACGGGTGTGTGTGTGTGTGTGTGTCTCGTGCTCATGCACAGCAGGGCAGGGCCCATTGAATTATGGGTGTGAGCACGCATGTGTGCGACCCCCCCCCCATGCTCCCCCCTGCTTTTGGCACGCAACAGTAAAAAGGTTAGCCATCCCTGCCCTAGGATGTCAAATCACCTAGCAAGGCTGTATTACCTATTATCCTTCTCATCTTCTCATCTTTCCTATTACCCAATTCCTTAGCTTCTTATGACTATAACTTTGTTGTTTGACTCTCATGATTGAGGTTGATTTCCTATTATGATTGATGCTCTTTGCTTATTTATGACCATCACTGAATTTTGTTAACCATGATCTATGATGATTGTATTTGATGATGATGATGATGATGATGATTTATTACTTGCTGCTTGTATGTACACTGCGAGCTTATGCACCGGAGACAAATTCCTCGTGTGTCTAATCAGCTTCTATTCTTATTCTTTTTTCTTCAGCCTTCGATGCTATAATAGTGGCCAAAATTGTGGAAACCTTTTGGGAAAAATGAATTTTCTAAAACTAGCTAATAACACCACTTTTTTTTGGGGGGGGGAGGGAGTAGTACCATAAATTTACATATCAATGGAAAGATAATTTAATCAAGAATGTAATGCAGTAACTTTTATGAAGGATTTGCTATTAGAATAGCAGTCACAGTAAAAAGGAGAAAAGTGAAACACGTAGAGAAAGCAAGATATACAAAAATGATCACCATAGAAAAAAGGAGATATACAAAAATGATCACCATGTTAGTTAATAGTTGGGTAACCTTTAGCATGAATGATGGCCTTACAATGTCTTCCCATGGAGCGAACCAAGTCTTTTAGTTCTGCAGCTGTTATAATATGAAACCAAGATTGAATGATGGCTTCTATTAACTGGGTTTTATTGCTGGGTCGCTTCTGACTAACAAGTTTCTTTAGTCGGCTCCATAGATTTTCCATTGGGTTAAGATCTGGGCTATTCCCAGGCCATTCCAGCAGTGGAATAGGATTATCTTGAAACTCCAAAAAAGAAAGTGGCATTATTAGCCATCAAACCTCAAAAATACACTTTTCCCAAAAGGTTTTCCACAATTTTGGCCACTACTCTAATGATATCCTTTGCCTTTCATGGGAAAGAATTCAAAACATTTTGATATATATATATATATATATATATATATATAATATATATATATATATATATATATATATATATATATATATATATATATATATACATACACATACATACATACATACATACATACATACATACATACATACATACATACATACATACATACATACATACATATATATATATATATATATATATATATATATATATATATATATATATATATATATATGAGCCTGTGTAGCGTAGGGGGCTAATGCCTCCTACTAAAGGCAGCAATTAACACCAGCTGCCTGTAATTTCTGTGAGTTCAATCCTAGCCAGGCTCAAGATCAACTCAGCCTTCCATCCTTTCTAAGGTGGGTAAATTGAGGACCCAGTTTGTGGGGGCAATAAGCTGACTTTGTATAAATATACAAAAGTATGAAGGCTATTGCTTAACGCATTGTAAGCCGCCCTGAGTCTCCGGAGAAGGGCGGCATATAAATCAAATTAAAAATCAAATTAAAAATCAAAATCAAAATCAAAATCAAAATCAAAATCAAAATCAAAATCAAAATCAAAATCAAAATCAAAATCAAAATATATATATATATATATATATATATATATATATATATATATATATATATATATATATATATATATATATATATATATATATATATATATATATATATATATATATATATTAAAAGACTCTTTACTTTTCAGTCTGTTACTCTGCTTTAGGCAATCTAACGCCTAGCAGATCTAAAGGGCAGCTGATACCTTACGAAAACTAAAAGAACTATCTACGGGGAAAAATGGTTCAGCTTTTCTCAATCTATATATCTTTTTTTTTATATCACTATTTCTCCCTCCCTCCCCCACCCTCTTTTTTATTTTTAATATAAAAGACAGTGGCCTGAAAAGATGTTCTTCAGGAATTCTCCTCTGCCTTTGTTGTTTATTCTTCCCCTGAATCATAATCTCATGTTTATGCCTTCAGAATTGGTTGCTATGGTAGTTATTGTGGCCTTGATAATGCATTTTGTATCAAAACAGTCAAGGAGAAAAACGGAAAACAAGAGATAGTTCAAGGACAGGGGAAGGGTTGTCTCTGAGCTTAAACCGAGGTTCATCCATGGGACTTCAACTCCATATCCTACTGTAGATATGGATTACAAGAGCAAAGGTGAAAAATACCATCCACTCATCCCTCCTTCTTACTGACGAAAATAAGAACAAACCAGGTTTGAAGTGGTGTGTTAACAAAGTTAACTGCTCTCTGGAAATATCCATTATGAAACATGCAGGAAGCTCTGTTTTTAAGAGACATTATGCCCCAGCCACAGAAAACAATGTCCTCTACGTTTCACTCCAAGTATCAAAGATATTGTTCATGTTTTGTTTGATTGTCAACTGTATGCCTCTTTTAAAATTGTTACTTGAAAGAACAATCCACGGGGACCTGAATCACACAATGTTCTATTTTTTCCCCCTCACCAGACTCCCATTTCAAATCCAGTGACTTTATTGAGGTGGTTAACCAGTGGAAAGCAAGAAGAAAAGAAGGAAAGAGGTAGTTTTGAAATATCCAGATGCTCCTAATGTAAATAAACAGGAATAATCAGTGGTGAAATCCTACTGGTTCGCACCGGTTCAGGAGAACCGGTAGTTAAAACAAAAAGCTACCGTTTGGTCTGAACTGGTATTTCCGACGATCAGCTGTGCTGCGCGATTTATATTCGCTAGAAAGCAGGAAATCCTGCTGCCTAGCAAATCTAAATACGCGGCACAGCTGTTCGCCCCCCTTGCTGTTTTATTTACCTAAGCATTCTTTTTCTGCACAAACCACATGTTTGGCACGCAAAGTGCATGTGGGCACATGCACCAGATGAGCATATGTTCTACCCCAGCTTTGGATTCCCAGAGAATGTGACACACACCAAGCTTCGCAAACACTGTTTAATTCCAAAAAACAAAACAAAAAACCCCCTTTCAAGAATGCAGGCTTCCTGTGCAAAGGGTCCTTATTAAACCAGATATGAGAAGTCGCTCGCTCTCCAAGATGCTCTGTAGTAATGAGACGTTGTTTCTAGCAAGAAAGCACTAGCTGTGTGCAAACTTAAATAGGCTAAGGGATGGCCAATTATCCTCAAGCCCTACTCTCGAGGAGACCTCCTCCTCCTGAATAGCCACTCCTGCCTTTTGGCAGCCCTGCATGCTCGAGCATTGAGGAGAGGCTCCTCCACTTCACTCTCTCCACCGGAAGGAGCCTCTGGAAGTTCTGAAGGCCCAGGCTGAGTCTCTGCCTCTGGCATCACATCCTCTTCGGCCTCCTCACTGTCCAACGCGAGCGCTGGCTGCGCCGGCTGCTGGCGTGACACCACACCAGCCTCCTCGTTGTCGGGATCAGTCACGATCCATGCAGGCCGCTGGCGGGCCACAACAGCATGTGTGCATTTGGTGCACACTGCGCCTGCACGCACACAGTGAGTGTTTGGCACATACCACACATGTGCAGGCAGTGAACTGGTGGCAAACTGCAGAGGATTTCACCACTGGGAATGATACAAACATACGCACATCATTGTATATATTTATTTTATTTATTTATTTATTTATTTATTTATTTATTTATTTATTTATTTATTTAATCAAATTTATATGCCACCCTTCTCCCGTAGGACTCAGGGCGGCTCACAGAATAAAAACAATATGACAATAAAATAGTTGTACAACTATTTAACGCATTGTAAGCCGCCCTGAGTCTCTGCAGAAGGGCGGCATATAAATCTAATTTTTTAAAAAATAGTGCTAAACCAAATCAATTTAAAATCCCCAGACAATTAAAACCTCACAGCAGATCAGGGAATTTACTGAAAAAGCCATGTCTTCAGGTTGGCGCGGAAAGTGCGAAGGTCGGGGGCTGTCCAGAGCCCGGTGGGTAAACTATTCCAGAGGGTCAGTGCGACCACAGAGAATGCCCTCATCGTGGGGGTCGCCAGTCAACATTGTCTGGCCGACAGCACCCAGAGGAGGGCAGTCCTATGTGAGCGCACTGGGCAGTGGGAGGCCGGTGGGAGGTGGTCTTGCAAGTACCCCGGGCCCATGCCATGAAAGGCTTTATAGGTAAGTACCAGCACTTTGAAGCGGATCCAGAGAGCCACAGGCAGCCAGTGTAGCTCGTGCAAGAGAGGTGTTACCCGGGAGTAACGGGAAAAGCTCCTGTAACAACCCACGCAGCCGCATTCTGGATCAGCTGGTGCCTCCGGGTGCACCTCAAGGGCAGCCCTATTTAGAGGCATTGCAGTAATCCAACTGAGAAATAATGAGAGCAATAATGAAATAATATATGCAGGCAGGCGTGCTTGACAGCTCCATCTTATTAATTGAATTTAACCTAAAATATATAGGAAGCTGCTGACATATCTGAGGACGATACAATGAGGACGATACAATGGAGTAGTCCCTTCCAACTCTGTTAAATCTGTTAGACTTCTAGTATCATACTTCATTTTGTTCAATTTCGATCAGACAAAGCAAGGCAGGTCAAAACGAGGTGGTTTGGTAGAGGGGTCATTAATGGTCAGATCATGAGAAGGTTATCTTGGACTAGTCCAAGTCCAAATGAAAAGAAGGATTAGGGGAGACATGATAGCAGTCTTCCAATATCTCAGGGGTTGCCCCAAAGAAGAGGGAGTCAAGCTATTCTCCAAAGCCCCTGAGAGAAGGAGAAGAAGCAATGGGTGGAAACTAATCAAGGAGAGAAGCAACTTAGAACTAAGGAGAG
This sequence comes from Coluber constrictor foxii, assembly GCA_038048745.1. Classification (NCBI taxonomy): domain Eukaryota; kingdom Metazoa; phylum Chordata; class Lepidosauria; order Squamata; family Colubridae; genus Coluber; species Coluber constrictor. The sequence goes on along the minus strand of CM075967.1, from coordinate 4,199,572 downwards.
ATTTCCTGACAGTTAAGAACAATTAATCAGTGGAACAATTTGCCTCCATAAGTTGTGAATGCACCAACACTGAAAATTTTTAAGAAGTTGGATAACCATTTATCTGAAGTGGTGTAGGGTTTTCTGCCTGGGCAGGGGGTTGGACTAGAAGACCTCCAAGGTCCCATCCAACTCTGTTATTCTATTTCTATAGTCCTCTCATCAGGCATTCTTGGGGTTAAACTAGTTAGATGTTAAGTCCATGGCTGTTTTCCATGCTGGCCTTACACGGGATTTCAATCTTCAATGCCCCACTTAGTTAACACTTTATATCACGTCAGATCAAACCCATTCCATTGTGGATTGCTCCCCGTGCCTATGCTGTATTTTGTGAAGACAGATGATAGGGAATGAGAACAAATTATTATGAATTGTGTGGATATAAATACACACCATGATTCCAGTGACATCACAAGCCACTCAAGCTGTGCGCCAGTGGTTTATAATGATTGTTTCCAGAGCATCTCTCCGCTTGTTTATTTATAGCCTTTTCTCACTGCTTTTCCTACCCAGGAAGTAAACCGATGTTGTTTCGAGGTGCTTATACAATTCTCTATAGAATATCTTCCCCAGATACTTACCTTCCGAATTATAGCACCTCATTTGTGTTCCCTTTCTAATTTATGAACTGTATTAAAGCCAACGTGGGCCTCCGCACAATTTTCTTTCTGTCTTTCTTCCTTGTTAGCCATGTACGCAAGGGAACATACATATCGACTAAGCCTCAATGCAGACATCATGACTTCATCACATTCCTTTCTGCAAGATGGTTTAATCAATGGTTGTGAATCTTGGTAACTGGCACAGAGGATTAAAGACACCAAAATATAACAAGGATCGATTGTGATGTTCACTTTAGGCATACACCAAGACAGGAGAGAGCCAACTGGTCCTGCTAAAATATCCATTTCTGCAAAACTATTAAGCATCAATCCTTAATTTCAGATGATCCACATCAAGAGACAGAATAATAATCTTATCAGTAGATTCCAGTTAAATCATCGGGGGGGGGGGGGAGTATCTTCCTAATAGCAAAAAAACAATGAAAAATATTACAAGTGTTCTGGTGAGCTCTCTGTTATGAGTTGCATTCAAGCAAATTATGAATAGCCATCTACCCAGGATATATTACTGTGTTTCCCTGAAAATAAGACAAGGGTCTTATATTATTTTTTGCTCCAAAAATTGCATTAGGACTTATTTTCTGGTTAGGTCTTATTTTGAGGGAAATACAGTACTAAATGGGATGAAGTGGTTCAGTGGCTAAGACTCTGAGCTTGTCGGTCGAAAGGTCGGCAGTTCAGCGGTTCGAATCCCTAGTTCCGCGTAACAGAGTGAGCTCCTGTTACTTGTCCCAGCTTCTGCCAACCTAGCAGTTCGAAAGCACGTAAAAATTGCAAGTAGAAAAAATAGGGACCACCTTTGGTGGGAAGGTAACAGCGTTCCATGCGCCTTTGGCGTTTAGTCATGCCGGCCACATGACCACGGAGATGCCTTTGGACAGCGCTGGCTCTTCGGCTTTGAAATGGAGATGAGCACTGCCCCCTAGAGTCAGGAACGACTAGCACATATGTTTGAAGGGAACCTTTACCTTTATGGTACTAAATGCATCCATCTGGCTGATAATCTTAACTGGGCCTTATTTTGGGGGAAGGGCATCCTGAAAAATCATGCTAGGATTTATTTTCCGGTTGGGTCTTATTTTGGAGGAAACAGAGTAATTCAGATTTTTGTCCTAGGCAAGGAGCTGGGTTTGATAATCTCCTTTCCCCCCCTGATTTTGCAAATTTATTCATTTTGCCTCTTCGACCCTGGCTAGAGAATATCAACCAGGGTCAGACAGTCTGTTTCTTTTAACAGACTTTTTTTACCCATCCTCGCATAAGATGAGTTTCCATCTTTCCTTGGTACCACTTATCCAATTTCTGTACACAGTTCAGATAGATTTAGGATGAAAATATTCATCGCTGCCTCCTTGGTGACATCGCTATGTCACTGGATATGTCCCTGCAGCCCTGAAAGATTTAATCAAGATAAAATAAAGTGTGGCCTCCAGTCAACAAAATTTGCTGTCACCTTAGGGGGGGGGAAAGAATCAATGAAAACAGATATGGATAGTTGCTTGGCAACTGCTCTGTAGTTTCTCTCCCTCTCTCCCTCTCTCTCTCTCTTCCCCCTTCCACCTGTTCCTGCTCTCTCCTAGAACAGGATTCCTGCTGATCACAAGATACTGGTAGGAGAGGAGGCCATAACAAACTATGTTGCATCTCTAAATCAGCTGGTTGCTCGGGAGCAATTTGGCTTGCTTAGATATTAGTTGGAGTTCATCATTTTTTCCCCTGAGCTTTTAGTACCAAATGCATGAATGTAACGATGGATGGATGGATGGATGGATAGAAGGCAGGCAGGCAGGCAGGCAGGCAGGCAGGCAGGCAGGCAAGAAGGAAGGAAGGAAGGAAGGAAGGAAGGAAGGAAGGAAGGAAGGAAGGAAGGAAGGAAGGAAGGAAGGAAGGAAGGACCTTGTGATCATATGACCCAGGACATGTCAGTTGCCTTGTGCCTGACTGTTGTGTGAGGACTGTTGATCAATGCCATGCTAAGTTCAAACAGTCATTAAATGAATGGAGATAAAGCATAGCCTGGGAATTGGCCCATAGAACAACAGTCCTTGTTGACCAAGGGTAGTAAGAAGATATGGCTTCATGCTCCTTTTGAAAAGTAAAATGTTTAGACACTCCCCGGAGGAGTAACTCAACACTCAACCATCTCAGATACAAAACAAAACATCTGGATTCCCGACAACATTTTAGAAGATACCAAGAGCTTCGTTATGGGAATGTGTCAGGGGTTGCCTACCTGGCACACCTGAAGGAAACTTGCAGTCCCACATATCCAAGGTTTTTGGCATCTGGGGATCGGGGAGGCCCTGCCTACATTTTCGGTCTTTGTTCAAACTATAAAAGTACAACAGCCAAAAATCGTTGATAAAAACATGATAACTGAGTCTCATTACAGCCACCCGACAAGTCTCATATTTTAGCATTTTTATTAAAGCTTTTTAAATTACTGAGTGTCGGGTATATTCAATACCAGCCTAAGTGATTTATATTAGTCTATCCCCAGATTCTCCATCTAATAAATAACTTGGCAATCTCCTACCCTATAAATATTCCAAGCCCAGGAAAAAAGCAATTAAAGCAAGCTTTTTTTAAAAGAAAAAGAAAAAGAAAGAAAGAAGAAAAAATGTGATTCTCAACTCTTCAGGCTGTGCTGTCATTGGTGGCTTGCTTCGGTTCAATTATTCCACCGCACTTATTCTGGGATGCAACTGGCTAGGGCAGTGGGAGAGTACCTGGAATTTATGTTCAGGTTCCTTTAAAAAAACAAAAAACCAGCCTCATACAAAAACCATTTGAAATGTTAAACATGTCACAATGATGCAGAGATGTTACCAAGGAAAACATTATTTCCAGCAACAAGTGTT
>CM075967.1:4161049-4191049 GCA_038048745.1 Coluber constrictor foxii | reverse complement strand
GTATAAAAAAGAACACCGCTTAGGGGGGGCAAAAGTCCTACTAAGCAGGTATATACAAAAGTATGAAGGCTATTGCTTAACGCATTGTAAGCCGCCCTGAGTCTTCGGAGAAGGGTGGCATATAAATTGAACTAATAAATAAATAAATAAATGGCCCCTCCCATAGGAAATAAATAGGAGCAAAGGGGGAGGGGAGTTTGCAGGAGACAATTAGTTCATTATTTGTGTGAAGATTGGCTTATCTGAGTTTGTGCCTGACAGAGACTCCTTGCCAAGTATTTCCTTGTTACAGCGTTGAGTCAAGAAGCTATTGGCCTGGCTATGAGGCAATTATCCAAGTATTAATAAGTCCTGTGGTTGCAATTCAGCCTTGAAAAACTGTTTGCTGGGACTTTGCTGGATATGAAAGCTAGGAATTCAAGTTAGCCTAATAATAAAGGGTTTTTTTTTTTTTCGGGACAAACAAGGAGTCTGTGTCGTACTTTAGTGAAGCCTAGTGTTGTGGCTCCATTGCCTGAGCCTGCGTCATCAGCAGGGGAGGACTCTGAAAGTGAGGGAGAGGAGTTGGCAAGGCCTCCTTCTCCAGGACTCTCCTCTCTGGCAATGCCTCCGGAGGACACCGAAGGGCAGGAGATAGGCCCAGAGCCAAGCTTGTCCCCGCAACCACAGGAGGACATTGATGAGGGGAGTGAATTTTGGTTGGATCCTCGCCAGCGTCGGAGAGATAGGAGAGCCCAGCAGAGGAAAGGCGTGGTCGTGGTTGTGATTAGTGTGGAAAAGGCGTGGTCGTGATTAGCTGGTGGACCATGCCGCCCAGACTATATAAGAGAGGATTGCAGCCATATCTTTGTGACGAACAAAACAAAGATTCATGGATCCCGGTTTTGAATCGGCCCTGCATCTCAGCTTTGGTGGTGTGTATGTGACGGACCTATTAATAAAGACGTTGGCAAGCAGCTGCGGATTGCTGCCAACCTTTGTTATCAGCTTATTTGGTTGCCTGCCAGTTCATTAGACTCTGATTGTCTGAGGGGAGGTTATTTCTGGGAACGGGGCCAGAACACCTAGGTCAGAACAGATTTATATTCCTTGCAGTCATCTGGCCGTTAGCACTCTTTCTGAAAGAGTCATGTGTGACTTTTGGCAATTCTACGGGTTAGATCTCTCCACATCTTCCGATCTTGCTCTTGTCAACTTTGAAACAGATGGGGCCTCTCATAGCCGTTTTCTCCATTTTCAGCTTGACGTACTTTGGGGAAGAAGGGAGCTCTGGAATGTCAGACAAGACCTCAATGACCTACTATCCTGTGGGAACCAAGCTCATCCCAACAGGTGCTGGGGGAAAGCTGGAAGTGGCTACCAAGGAGACACCAGAACACCTAATTGGACAATGTGACCTGTGAAAAAGAGGAGGGAGCTGTCTATTCTTTAATTCCAACTGGTAGAAGGCGCCGATGTGATGTCCGTCCTGCGTGAGCTGCATTGGCTTCCAGTGGTCTTCCGGGTGTGCTTCAAGGTATTGGTTACCACCTTTAAAGTGCTCCATGGCATAGGGCCTGGGTACTTATGGGACCGCCTTATGCTGCCGATAGCCTCCCACCGGCCAGTACGCTCCACAGAGAGGGACTTCTCAGAGTACCGTCAGCCAGGCAATGTTGGCTGGTGACCCCCACGGGGAGGGCCTTCTCTGTGGCAGCACCTGCCCTCTGGAATGACCTGCCCCTGGAGATACGTAGGAGACCAGATCTCCGGGCTTTTCGCTGTGCCCTAAAAACTTTTCTATTTCATCAAGCTGAGCTGGCATAACCCTCCCCCCCTTAGATATTTTTAATTGTAAATGGATTTTAGTTGGGAGGTTTTAAATTTTGGGCCAAAATTTGTTTAATTCTTTTAAATTTTAAATTTTGTATCGGGATGTTTTTTTATTCTTGGCTGTGCACTGTCCTGAGTCCAGTAGGAGAAGGGCGGTATAAAAATTTAATAAATAAAAAAAAAATTATACTGAAAGCACGGGAAATAGACAGAGCTGGTTTTGCATTTCAACTGTGCCGATTTGATGTACTTAATAAAGTTCTTTGAGAAAGCGAAAAGTTTCTGAGTTGCTGAACTGGTTGGGTTCATTACTCAGAACCTTGACAGCACTACTTCTTGGAGTTACCTTTGCTGTCCAAGGAATATGCAAGAGCCTTCTCCAACACCGTTATCAAACTAGGGGTACCCACCTATTTTCTCAATTTTTTGTTTGTTCTTTAAAGGGGGGGGGGTTCTTTGCCCACAGAGTGATTCTGTTCCATCAAGTAGCTTGTAGAGGTCAAAAATAGGAAGAGAGGGAGACAGAACAATGGTACAGATAGCCTTGACTTCCAGCATTTAGGGGCTGCCCCAAAGAAGAGGGGGTCCAATTATTCTCCAAAGCACCAGAGGGTAGGACAAGAAGCAATGGTTGGAAACTAATCAGGAGAGAGAGAGAGTGAGTGAGAGAGAGAGAGAGAGGGAGGGAGGGAGGGAGAGGGAGAGGGAGAGGGAGAGAGAATGAATCAGTGTAGTGCAATATAAGAGTTTTGGGATGAGACCCTGTGCTTTGCTTTGGTATGAGCACCTGGCAACAGGTTATCATAAAAGATTGCCTGGAGAAACGTGTATCAAATCTTGGCAATTCTGCCACTGTAATTCTGATTTCTCTGAATAAGCCTCTTTAACACTTGGGGAAAGGAAGATGATAACCAAGAACAGACAACACAAAGCGAGCCAGGAATAAATACAGAGGGAATAAGATAGATTTGTGGGACAGCTACATGGTCGCATTTAAGAGCTAGTGCTCGGTTACCATGACAATCGCTAACAACATTCATCCATCCTTTGCAACCTTTAGATTTCCAAAAACACCAAATTACTGGACACCTGGCAATCATCTTTGTCTCCCCAAGCTTATCTGAGAAATTACAGCAAGGAGTTATTAAAGGGAGTGGGGGGTGGGGAGGCTGACAGTTATATTTCCCTACTGATTTGTAAAACAGACCACATTGTAATGTGTGCCCGACTCAATCACTGCCACATATACATTCCTTTTTTGCATTTTGAGGCACAACTGTGAAACTCCGATTTCTAGCTCTGTCAGCTGAAAAGGTGCACTAATTCTCTCTGAAATACCCCTTAAGAGTTTTACACAATATATTTTAATCTTTATCTCTCAGTCATGACAATTGCAGTATTAAAACCCTTTCCTTCCTTCCTTCCTTCCTTCCTTCCTTCCTTCCTTCCTTCCTTCCTTCCTTCCTTCCTTCCTTCCTTCCTTCCTTTCCTTTCCTTTCCTTTATCTTTCTTTCTTTCTTTCTTTCTTTCTTTCTTTCTTTCTTTCTTTCTTTCTTTCTTTCTCTCTCTTGATTTCCTTCCTTCCTTCCTTTCCTTTATTTCTCTTCCTTCCTTCCTTCCTTCCTTCCTTCCTTCCTTCCTTCCTTCCTTCCTTCCTTCCTTCCTTTCTTCTTTCTTTTGCTTTTCTTCCTTCCTTCCTTCCTCTCCTTTCTTTCTCTTTCTTTCTTTCTCTTGATTTCCTTCCTTCCTTCCTTTTTCTTTTCATGCTTTTCTCCCGAAGGACTGAAGGTTTTTAAAAAAAAAGAAAAAAAAGAAAGCAGCTAAAAATTAAGCTGTCAGTAGCCTCGACAATATTCTATTCTTTCCAAGTCAAAATACTAAATGATTCCATGTATACAGACTATTATATTTCTCCCTTTTTTCTAGGGTATCCATCTATCCATCCATCCTTCTATCCGTTCTTTTGCTTATTATCAATGACCAACAAGATAGAAATATGTGAGAAATTATCAGTTGAAAGCAGTGTATCAGTCTATATACACTAAAATATTAACGTTAATGGGAAAAAAAGGAGGGAATGATTAAAATGAAACATAAAAAGAAAATATAGATAAATTGAACTAAGACTTTGAACTAAGGAGAAATTTCCTAACAGTTAGAACAACTAATCAGTGGAACGACTTGCCTCCAGAAATTGTGAATGCTCCAACACTGGAAGTTTTTAAGAAGAGATTGGAAAACCACTTGTCTGAAATTACATAGGGTTTCCTGCTTGAGCAGGAAGTTGGATTAGAAATCCTCTGAGGTCCCTTCCAACTCTTGTTGTTCTCTTATTCTGTTAAAAAAAACCCCTAACAAATAAATAAATAAATAAATAAGGAACAGAAAACTTCATAATATCATCACTCAAGGTTAGGACATGTTTTGCCTTCTTATGGAAATCACTGCAGTTAACAATTTAGCCAGTCTATTGATGACAGCAGGTTACAAGTCTGAAAGAACCAGCTCTCCTTCAAAAGAGATTCGGCTTTTGTTAGGCAATAGTAGAGGCACACCTACATGTAAATTATCACCGGACACAGAACAATATAACTCAGTCTTGGGTTTCTTTAGACCGCAAGGGCAGTGTGTGGCCAGTGACAGAAATCCTACTGACTCTAATACTATAGTGGCCAAGACATTGAAATAAGTAAAAACGCTACAGTTGTTGGGCGAACAAGACTAAATCTAAAAAGTTTCCAAGTTGGAATCACCGATGAGAGCTCCAAATCTTTCTGCCTTGCAGTGTCAAGCCATCTTCGATAGATTCAACAGAGCCAGGTTTGTTTAACAGAATAACAGAGTTTGGAAGTGGAAGAAACCGATGGTTGGTTTTTGCAAAGAAAGAAATATTTGAGAGACATGGGTTTAAAAGTTCAGTAGGACATTGGGACACTAAGGGTAAAAAGTCCAAGACTGGGAAACAGGAAGGGTCTGCTACTCCAATAAAAACCAGTCAGCTTGGACAAGCAGAGGAGTTAACAGTTTTACTACGCAGCCTAGTAATATAGTGGAGAAATTAATTAACCGCTTGCCCCAATTTATTATGCTTATGCTGCAAGGATTGTAAGGAAGCAAGAAATAGGTTAAGAATTTTTTTTTTAAAAAAGGACAAAAGGTAGTCTGGAAAAAGGGCAAAAGGTGGGGAAACAGATTAAGCATGGGGAAATTCATGGAGAGACAGGCGTTCTGGGAAGATTGCAATCCTTTGTCAAAGGAGTCGGCAGGGAGGGACTTGTGGTTCGAGTGGGGGGAATAAAAAGCTGAAGAAATGTATTAGCCATATCTGCTCTTGCAAGAACGTATTATACATGCAATAAACTGCTTGCTGCTTCACTTTATGACGGTCAAATTTCTGATTGGGGGAGTCTGTTTCTCACAGAAGGAACCACCCCCTCCCCCAGTCAAGCAGGAGACCCTATCAGACAAACAGTTGTCCAATCTCTTCTTAAAAGCCTCCAGCATTGGAGCATCCACAACTTCTACATGCAAGCTGTTCCACTGGTTCTCACTGTCAGGAACAGAACAGAACGGACCGGAAAGTGGAGTGGAGTGGAGTGGAGTGGAAAGGAAGAGAGGAGGAGAGGAGAGGAGAGGAGAGGAGAGGAGAGGAGAGGAGAGGAGAAGAGAAGAGAAGAGAAGAGAAGAGAAGAGAAGAGAAGAGAAGAGAAGAGAAGAGAAGAGAAGAGAAAGAAAGAGAAGAGAAGAGAAGAGAAGAGAAGAGAAGAGAAGAGAAGAGAAGAGAAGAGAAGAAGAGAAGAGAAGAGAAGAGAAGAGAAGAGAAGAAGTTGGGAGGGTGCTTGGAGGTTTTCACAGCAGCCACAACTTCTGGAGGCAAGTCCTTCACTGGTTAATTGTTTTAATTGTTTCACTGAGGAAAGCCCATAACTAACCAGACTATTGCATTCTGGATCACCTGTTGTTTTTAAACTTTGCACACACACTACAAGCTCAGACAGAAAGCCACTGTCTTCACTGGAGCTTGCATTGCTACCACAGAATCATAGGGCAGGAAGAGATTACAGATTAACAGAATGGGAAGGGACCTTACGGGTCATCTAGTCCAACACTCCACCCAAGCAGGAGACCCTACCCCATTTCTGACAAATGGCAGTCCAGTCTCTTCTTGAAAGCTTCCAGGGATGGAGCTCCCACAACTTCTGAAGGCAACTCCTGTTCCATTGGTTGATTGTTCTCACTGTCAGAAAATCCCTCCTTATTTCTAGGTTGAATCTCTCCTTGATCGGTTTCCATCCATTATTCTTTGTCTGGCCTTTGGGTGCTTTGGAGAATAGCTTGACCCCCTTCTCTCTGTGGCCGCCCCTTAAATATTGGAACACTGCTATCATGTCTGCCCTGGTCCTTCTCTTCCCTAGACTAGCCAGGCTCAGTTCTTGTAACTATTCTTCATATGTTCAATATGTTCACATTGGAGGTCTTGTAATTAAACCCCCTTGCCCATGGCAGAAGTCTTTATACCATCTCTGACAAACGGTTGCCCAATCTTTTCTTGAAATCCCCCAATTTGATGTATTTAGATCCCTTGATCTTTCAGGGATCCAGTAGGTTCCAGGGCTTTGAAATCCTCATCCAGGAGGTCAAAGAGGATTCTTCTGATGGGAACACAATCTGGACCTAAGCAAAACAAAATGCTGTTTCTCATTTCAACCTCTTAAAGGTTGAACTTTTCAACCTTTAAGAGGTTGAAGTTCAACCTCCTAAAGGTTGAAGTTCAACCTCTTAAAGGTTGAAGTTCAACCTCTTAAAGGTTGAACTTCTGGGAAGCAGAAGTTTGCTTCCCAGAAGTTCTCCCCTCCCACAGCAACTCTGCAGAAAGCAATAACCCTACTCTAAAGGAAATATATACCAAATGTACTAGACCACACGCCCCCCGAGTAATACTCATTAAATTGCATTATTATCACTGTATCCTTCCTCCCATTCACCAGGCCTAGTGCTGCATCTCCTATCGGCCTTTGTTTAGTCAAACCTTCGACTTAAAAGCAGAGAGTTTTATGCAGCTGCCTCTCTGACTCATTCTCAAAAGCTTCAGCCATTAAGAACACCAGGCCCCAAAGGCAGAGACATCCATCTTCGCCGTGACTCATGAAGATGCACTTCTAAAAATAACAAATGCAGATAATAGATTCTCACATGCAGGGCCTTGGCAAACCCAATCTAGCAGGCTTCAAATTGGATTATTGTGCTTTAAAATACAATTAGAGCTTTGAAAAAACCCTTGCTCAGTAGAAAGGGAGGGGGGGGGGGGGGGAAAAGGACGACGTTTAAAGGAACAGAAGCATCAAAATGCCAAATTGATTATATTTACCGTAGAACAAAAGATCAAGGGTGACTAAGTTTTGTTTTTTTTTCCACGACTATTAAAAAATGTAGACATTGATCGTTTCGTGTCACGCTCTCTCCTTTCTCGCGAACTGATAAAAGAAGCTATGGTGGAACGTAACAAATTCCTAATTCAGCCAGCACTTTTTCTCAACATGGGATCTGTTGGATTACTCCAGGAAATCCACAGACTGGAAATAAATCCAACGGGACTCATCCGGTCCAGGAATATAACTTAGAGAAGGGGTGTCCAAGCTTGGCAATTTTTAAGACTTGTGGACTTCAACTCCCAGAATTCCCCAGTCCATAGGTTTACCAAGTGCCCAAATTTTGATCACCTGGCTGTGGGGGTGCTGCAACGGTCATAAGTGTGAGGACAGGTAGTCAGTCACTTTTTCAGTGCCGTTGTAACTGTGAATGATCACTAAATGAATGGTTGAATGTCAAAGACGACCTGTAGAGGACTGAATTGTCATGTATCTTACTGTCTGCAAAATGGTTGGGAGAACTGCAACAAAAGAAATTGTTCTTTGTTCCAAAATGCTTAAAGTTTAACAGTGAAATACGAGGAAGCGTCAATGAAAGCTAACTGGCAGGAGGGGAAGGCTGGTGAGGTTCTTTTTCTTAAGTGAGCATTAATCTCCTTTGTGAAGGTAGAGTTGGTAAACTGCTGAGGATCATTATTTGGTTTTGAATAAATATTCTCTGCTGAAAAGAAGTGGCTTAAACAGAGTTGACAATATCAGCCAAGGATAAATGCTTAAAAAATAGCATTTTCAAACCAAGAACTGCATTCAAGCTTTCTGGAGGTGTGAAAGCCAGTGGAGATTTAAGCCCCTATTTGCGTATGACATCTGGGAGATACGGATCAAATCTGTTCATATCGCAGCTTAGGTTTTAAATTTCTCAAGCTCTCTTATTTCTTGATGTTTTCTACTTCTTAACTTAGCCGGAAGGAAGGAAGGAAGGAAAGAAGGAAGAAAAATTTAGGGAGAGAGAGAGGGAAGGAACAAAGGAGGGAGGAAAGAAAGAAAGGAAGGAAGGAAGATAAATTTAGAAAAGGAAGGAAGGAGGGAGGGAAGGAAAGATCTAAAATTTAGGGAGAGAGAGAGGGAAGGAACAAAGGAGGGAGGAAAGAAAGGAAGGAAGACAAATTTAGGAAGAAAGAAGGAAGGAGGGAGAGAGAGAGGGAAGGAGCAAAGGAGGGAGGAAAGAAAGGAAGGAAGGAAGACAAAATTAGGAAGAAGGAAGGAAGGAGGGAGGGAGGGAGGGAAGGAAGGAAGGAAGGAAAATTTAGGGAGAGAGAGGGAAGAAACAAAGGAGGGAGATAAGAAAGAAAGGAAGGAAGACAAATTTAGGAAGAAAAAAGGAAGGAAGGAAGGAAGGAAGGAAGGAAAATTTAAGGAGAGAGAGAGAGGGAGGGATTAAAGGAGGGAGTGAAGAAAGAAAGTAAGACAAATTTAGGAAGAAGGGAGGGAGGGAGGAGGGAGGGAAGGAAGGAAGACAGACAAATTTAGGTGGAGAGAGAGGGAAGGATCAAAGGAAGGAAGGAAGGAAGGAAGGAAGGAAGGAAAGAAGGAAGGAAGACAAATTTAGGAAGAAGGAAGGGAGGGAGGAAGGAGGGAGGGAGGGAGGGGAGGAAAGGAAGGATAATTTTTGACGCATACACTAGCCTGAGGAGCACATCCTTCCATAATAATCTTTTCTGGTATCCAGAATATATCACTACAGGCTACTGCAAGAGATATAATGGATTTCCAATAGACTGAGACACACTGGAAACTGAGCTGAATCTCAACAGTCTAATGCAGCCCAGCGAGGCAGTAAATTTTCCTTAGACTTGACACATTAATATAGAAGTACAGTGTGGTCTATCAAAGGGAGGTTGTCATAGTCCATAAGATGTAAAAGAGTTGTGGGGGGCAGGGAGAGGAAGAAGTACTCAGTATTCCAGATGTGCAAAGCCTAGGCAACATATGCTTTTCTATTATTTTAGTAAGTCTGGCTGCCTCTCTCCTCCTTTTGGTTTCTCCTAAGCGATGGAAGAAAGTAGCATGGCACAGAAACCTGGTTTTGCAATGGAATATGCCCATTTCCCTCCATCTTGGTGTCTTCCATTCATTTGCAGGCTAAGGATATGGTTGTTTGTTGTTGCTGTTCGGTTGCTAAGTCGTGCCCGACCCTTCACAACCACATGGATCATAGCACGCCAGGCCACCTGTCCTCCGTTGTCTGCCAGAGTTTGCTCCAGATTCATGTTTGTTGTGTTGGTGACACTATCTAACCATCTCATCCTCTGTTGTCCCCTTCTCCTTCCATCTTTCCCGCCATCGGGGTCTTTTCCAAGGAGTCCTCTCTTCTCATTAGGTGGCCAAAGTATTTGAGCTTCAGCTTCGGTATCTGGCTAAAGATATTACCAATATGGATAAAGATATATCTCTACATCTACATCTACATGTACACCTACATCAGTGGTGGGTTTCAAAAAAAAAAAATTACTACCGGTTCTGTGGGTGTGGCTTGGTGGGCGTGGCAGGGAAAAGATACTGTAAAATCTCCATTCCCACTCCACTCCAGGGGAAGGATACTGTAAAGTCTTCATTCCCTCCCCAATCCAGGGGAAGGTTACTGCAAAATCCCTATTTCCTCCCGATCAGCTGGGACTTGGGAGGCAGAGAGTAGATGGGCCAGTCAGAATTTTTACTAACGGTTCTCTGAACTACTCAAAATTTCTGCTACTGGTTCTCCAGAACTGGTCAGAACCTGCGGAAGCCCATCTCTGATCTACATCTACATCTACATCTACATCTACATCTACATCTACATCTACATCTACATCTACATCTACATCTATCCATCCATCCTGTCTGTCTGTCTATCCATCCATCCATCCATCCATCATCTATCAATCCATCCATCTATCCATCCATCTAATCTCTCTATCTCTCTATCTATCCACCCTGTCTGTCTGTCTGTCTGTCTGTCTGTCTGTCTGTCTGTCTGTCTGTCTGTCTCTCTCTCATCTCTCATCTCTCATTTATCATCTATCTATCTATCTATCTATCTATCTATCTATCTATCTATCTATCTATCTATATCTATCTATCTATCTATCTATCTATCTATCTATCTATCTGCTTAACTGGCTCAAATTTCTTTGTTGTGGGTCACTTGGATGTACACAAGCACGCTGGTATGGTTATAAAAACCAAGGAGGACAAAATGAATCAACTTAAAACTGGAATAACTTCATTCCATTTCTCTGCCTGCACTTTTGACGGACAATTTCAAAAGGCCATTCCTGTGACTTTTTTTTTCTTTTTTTTTTCTTTCTTTTTTTAAAATCTGTTTTAATCAAATAGCAGCATTGGAGGCGGCATGTGGCTTTTCCACAAGTGTCTGTTGACGGCATTTTATCAATCCAGGTGGCATTTTCCTTGCGTGGATGAACTTTTCTGTCATTAATTAGGTGTTGATCGAGTTTGCTGGGGTCAGAATTACTACAGAGAAACATCACCACTGTAGGATAACTTATCCCTCATTTTAATATGTGTGTATGAAGTTTTGGGTTTTGCACCAACCTAATGCATTCTAACAGAGAGAGATGAGCGGTGAAGAAATAGGTAAAATAAATTAACAAATAAATAGAGGTACTCCTCAACGTACGACCACAATTGAGCCGGCATGTCTCTTGCTGCCTGAAACATTTAAGTGAGTTTTGCTCCGTTTTACAACTTTCCTTGCCAAATGAATCACTGCGGGTGGTAAATTAGTATTACGGTTGTTAAGTGAAACTTAACCACATTTTTTACCTGCTTTTGAACTGCTAGGTTGGCGGAAGCTGAGACAAGTAACGGGAGCTCTCCCTGTTACGCGCGCTAGGGATTCGAACAGCTGAACTGCCGACTTTTCGATCAGCAAACTCAGCGTCTTTAGCCGCTGAGCACGTCCCTTATGTGTGATATTATGGGATGCAAATATGTAACATGTTTGACTACATGTAACTGATTTCCTGTTCAAAGGGGAGGTTACTTTTATTCTGTCGAATCAGCTTTCCTCTTGCATTTTCTTTGTTGTGTTAACTATAAAAATGTGTTGTGCCCATCAGCGGCCTGTGTGGATCATGGCTGATCCTGACAACGAGGAGGCTAGTGTGGGGTCATGCCAGCAGCCTGCGCAGTCGGCGCTCGCGTCGGACAGTGAGGAGGCCGAAGAAGATGTGGCGCCAGAGGCAGAGACTCAGACTGGGCCTTCAGAACCTCCAGAGGCTCCTTCAAGTGGAGAGAGCGAAGTGGAGGAGCCTTTCCTTCATGCTCGTGCACGCAGGGCTGCCAAAAGGCAGGAATGGCTACTCAGGAGGAGGAGGACTCCTCGAAAGTAAGGTTTGAGGATAATTGGCCACTCCCTTAACCTATTTAAGTCGCACGCAGTTAGTAATCTCTTGCTGGAAACAATGTGTAATTATTACAGAGTATTTTGGAGAGTGAGTGTCTTATCTTATTTTGTTTTCTGGGCTGGTTGCCAACCTTTGCCGGACTTTGTTTATTCTTGGTACGTTATAACTTTGATAAGGACCGTTGGTGTGTGTCACAATCCTTGGGAATCCAGCGCTGGGACAGAACAAAAAGAGGGAAATGTGGGGCTGGAGGTTCTGGCTTCCTTTTTTTTCATAGCGAGACCCCACTTCATCAGGTACCCTAATAAACCGCTTTTAAATGATCTTCCGACTCCGTTGCTTATTGGGAAGGTAAACAGGAAGAACCTAGAGCCAGATTTGGCTTTCACATGAATTAAGATTTCAGGGTTGTTTTTTTTTTCCTCTCTAGAAACGGTGCTTTAATCACAAAGACTGGAGGGAGAGAGAGAGAGAGAGACAGAAAAAAAGAATGCATGTTACTGAGAAAGAAAAGGGAATGGAATTGTTTGCAAAACGGAGACACAAAAAGTCTTTCTGTCTTTTTACTGACCTCCTTAGACTGAGGCCTTTTGTAATTCCTGTCCTGTATAGATCAGTCTAAATAGGAGGCCTTTCAGCCTTGTGAATTATAGAAAGAAAAAAAAAAGAGCAACTTGTTCACACATCCCCAGAACTGATAGATATGAACAGGCCCTGTCAAAGTTAAATCTGCATAAGAAAAATATTGTGTAGGAATATTTCAAAGATTGTTGTGTGGAGAAAGGGACACGGAGAGTACTTTCTTGCTGTTTACTCTTCTTTCTTTCTAAATTCATCTCCTCCTCCTTTTCTTTGCTCTCTCTCTCTCTCTCTCTCTCTCTCTCTCTCTCTCTCTCTCTCTCTCTCTCTCTCTCTCCTTTCATCAAGTGCTTGGTTTCTAAATCCATCCTGAAAATCACATTAAAATATCCCTATTATAACCAGCAGCCATATAACAAACTGAGCCCTTCAACAGCTCTGGGGGGGAAAAACACAGCAGCTTCTTAAGAACGTGAAAATATTGAAAAGCATAGCACAGTCATAACTCAGGATGGGCTTTGAGGAAAAATAATAATAAAAAAAAATCGAATCCAGAGAAATTTTCTAAAGGACCACAAGATGCTAACCATTTCTAGGAGACTTCCTTCTAACTCTATACAATGGAAGTCACATCTGTTTGGCACTGCCTGCAGATGGCATTTGAGGAGGTAGGGAAGATTTTTTTTTCCTTTTTTTCAGCAGAAGGGCCAAATTTTTTTCCAGGTTAACCTTTGGAGAACGTATCCTGATGGATAGTCCCAGCTGTTCCTTATTCACACATGAAAATGTACAAGCCTTCATATGCGTTTGCAAGAAAGGGTCTGCAGTATTGTCTGGGTTGCTACACATCCTCTTCCTGACCTGTTTTCCTTGTTACCTTCTGGGAGGGAGCTTCGTGGTACCCAAAGCAGAACATCCAGATTCAGCCACCGTTTTGTTCCATATAACATCAAGATTGTGAACTCTCAAGTTTCCTCTTTCTGCCATGTATTCAAGATAGACAGTGATTTGAGAGATAGATAGATAGATAGATAGATAGATAGATAGATAGATAGATAGATAGATAGATATAGATACAGTAAATATGATAGATAGATAGATGATAGATAGATAGATAGATATACAGTAAATATGATAGATAGATATAGATAGATACAATAAATATGATATAAATACCTTTGTAGATACAGTAAATATGATAGATAGATAGATGATAGATAGATAGATATACAGTAAATATGATAGATAGATATAGATAGATACAATAAATATGATATAAATAGATAGATAGATAGATAGATATGATAGATAGATAGATAGATAGATAGATAGATAGATAGATAGATAGATAGATAGATAGATAGATAGAGATAGAGATAGATAGATAAAGTAGATATAATAGATAGATATAGATATAGATAGATGATAGATAGATAGATAGATAGATAGATAGATAGATAGATAGATAGATAGATAGATAGATAGATAGATAGATACAGTAAATATGATAGATAGATATAGATATATTAGATATGATATAGATAGATAGATAGATAAAGTAGATATGATAGAGATATAGATAGTTATAGATAGATAGATAGATAGATAGATAGATAGATAGATAGATAGATAGATAGATAGATAGATAGATAGATAGATAGATATGCATGTATTTATATGTATAAGGGACACAGTGGCCCAGTGGCTAAGATGCTGAGCTTGTCGATCAAAAGGTCAGCAGTTCAGCGGTTGGAATCCCTAGTGCTGCGTAACAGGATGAGCTCCCGTTACTTGTCCCAAGTAACGGGAGTCCCTTGTATAAGTCCCTTGTTACTTCTGCAAACTAGCAGTTCGAAAGCACGTAAAAAATGCAAGCAGAAAAATAGGGACCACCTTTGGTGGGAAGGGAACAGCATTCCATGTGCCTTTGGCATTGAGTCATGCCGGCCACATGACCATGAAGACGTCTTCACACAGCGCTCGCTCTTCGGCTTTGAAACGGAGATGAGCACCGCCTCCTAGAGTCAGGAACGACTAGCATATATGTGCTAGGGTAACTTTTACCTTTACTATTTATATGTATGGTTGTAGAATATATATGTGTATGTGTATGTATATGTATATGAATATGTATGTAGCATGTACATATTTGTGTTATGTGTGTGAATACTTTTGAGAGCAATGCCAAAGGTGCTTTTCAAGAGGCAAGTAGACTTTTTGTTTTTTCTTTGAGGACATTTCCCTTCTCATCCAAGAAGCTTCTTCCGCTCTGACTGAAGAATTCCACACCATCCAGTCAGAGCGGAAGAAGCTTCTTGGATGAGAAGTGAAATGTCTTCAAAGAAAAAAACAGAAAGCCCACCTGCCTCTTGATAAAGCACCCTTGGGACAACCATGACTGAGAATCTCCATAGACTTTTGAGAGCAGGCTACAGAATTTCATTGTTAATGTGTGTCAGCATCCTCATTTGGGAATAGACAACCCCGAAGAGAGTTAGGTTTGCTTCCAAACAAACTTCTGTAGACCTCCAACTTACGAACAAAACACAACCCTCCTGAAGGACGAGAGAACAAAACCGAAGTGAATTTGCAGTAGTCAACAAGCTAGGAACAAAGTGTGCCCAAAGTCCTCTCCTCTGAGTAATTCTGAGTAATTCCAGAATCTCTCAAAGTGCACTTATGGCATTCGTGTTCCCTCCAAAATATGAAAAGGTAAAAATGAAATAAAAAGGTTCGGAGAGTTGGGAACAATAAAATCCATCAAATAAAATCAAGGAAATTGAAATCTCCTGGCACATATTCTGTAAGCAGAAGAAAAGGCTAAATTAGCCTAGTAAATTATTCAAAGTGAATCATGCTCAGAGCTCTAATATTTATATCACCTTTCATCTCAAAGTACTTTATAATGCTGAGTGTGGTACAAAATGCTTGGGATTATTAACAGCTAACTATGGGGCCCACCTCCTTTGTCAAGTTCATAAGACAGAAAAGTGCTCTTATATGGAATCCATCATCCAACCTAACTTTCAAGCAGGGCTTATTATCTCCTTTAATTCCAGCAAAATCATTAAATAAAACCGGGGCTGGATCATGCCTGAATTTCTACCAACTCACAGTAGACAAAGAGGCAGCGGTGAAATCCGGCAGGATCTATCCGGTTCATGAAAACCTGTAGCACCGGGGGTGGGAGGCTCTGCCCAGTGGTGGGATTCAGCCACTTCGCACCACTTCGGGAGAACCGGTTGTTAACTTTCTGAACAGTTTGGCAAAGTGGTTGTTGGAAGAAATCATTAGGGCAGAGAACCGGTGGTTAAATGACTTGAATCCCACCATTGGCTCTGCCCACCCAACGGGATGTGATTACATCCTGTTTTTGACCCTGAAGGTTCTGGGCATGCGTGGAAGAGGCACGTGTGAGGGTAGCGAGCGCACATGCGCTCACATTCCCGAACCAGTAGTGAAGGGAAGCGCATTTCACCGTTGCAAAGAGGTATATCAAATTTCTCCTTAGGATCCAATTTTGGTTAATATGTTTTAAATCTGCGGTATAGGCAGCAGTTATATACTCTCTAGGAAGAGCATGGAATGTCTCAATTATGTCTTATGTCTATTTACCTATGTTGTGTGGCTGTAATATTATTATCATCATTATCCATCCCATCTTTACTATCCACTCATATTGTTTTGGTATCATTATCATGATTATCATTACTCTGTTGCGTTGTATATACACTGAGAACTTCTGCACTGAAGACAAATTCCTTGTGTGTTTAATCATACTTGTCCAAATAAACCTATTCTATTCTATTCTATTCTATTCTATTCTATTCTATTCTATTCTATTCTATTCTATTCTATTCTATTCTATTCTATTCCATTCCATTCCATTCCATTCCATTCCATTCCATTCCATTCCATTCCATTCCATTCCATTCCATTCCCTATCCTATCCTATCCTATCCTATCCTATCCTATCCTAACCTATCCTATCCTATCCTATCCTATCCTATCCTATCCTATCCTACCCTACCCTACCCTACCCTACCCTACCCTACCCTACCCTACTCTACTCTACTCTACTCTACTCTACTCTACTCTACTCTACTCTACTCTACTCTACTGTATTCATTCTTATCCTATCCTACTCTACCCTACTTCCTTCCTTCCTTCCTTCCTTCCTTCCTTCCTTCCTTCCTTCCTTCATTCCCTATTCTATTCTATTCTATTCTATTCTATTCTATTCTATTCTATTCTATTCTATTCTATTCTATTCTATTCTATTCTATTCTATTCTATTCTATTCTATTCTATTCTATTCTATTCTATATTCCATTCCATTCCATTCCATTCCATTCCATTCCATTCCATTCCATTCCATTCCATTCCATTTCTATTCCTACCAGTTTTCCTACCCTACCCTACCCCCTACCTTCTCTTCTCTTCTCTTCTCTTCTCTTCTCTTCTCTTCTCTTCTCTTCTCTTCTCTTCTCTTCTCTTCTCTTCTCTTCTCTTCTCTTCTCTTCTCTTCTCTTCTCTTCTCTTCTCTTCTCTTCTCTTCTCCTCTCCTCTCCTCTCCTCTCCTCTCCTCTCCTCTCCTCTCCTCTCCTCTCCTCTCCCCTTCCCTTCTCTTCTATTCCATTCTACCCAACCACACTCTACTCTACTCTACTCTACTCTACTCTACTCTACTCTACTCTACTCTACTCTACTCTACTCTACTCTACTCCAAATGAGAACTGAATAAACTATTTTGAAGCAGGAGATCCATCCCCACAAATGACAAGCTACCACAACTTTTGTAACATCATATTCCATGCTATTGTAAACCTAGGGTTATTAAGATGCTTTAATTTCAGCTCCGAAGCCAAAACAACTTGCTTTTCTCCACTCTTAGGTTAAAAAGGAGATCATACTGCTTAATGACACATATCTTATGTATTCATGACTTTATAAAAAATGAGCTGGACTTTAGGCAGCCTAGGTGGCTTATCCTATTAAAAATGGAGTTGAAAATCAAAATCAAATGATTTTAAATAGGAATTAAGAATAGGAACAGTCATGGGGAAGCCCCAGTGCCTTAGACCAGGGGTCAGCAACCTGCGGCTCTGGAGCCGCATGTGGCTCTTCATCCCTGTGCTGCGGCTCCCTGTCGCTGGTTGGCTTCACAATTGATAGGGCTTTCGGTTAGGACAAGTAGAGGAAAAAGGACACCGTGCTAGGAGGAGACATTATGGTGGGGGGAACCGGACTTCCGGTGGCTCCAGAATTGAATGGGGGGCTTCCAGTTAGGGCCTTTGTGGCTCTTTGAGTGTTTAAGGTTGCTGAGCCCTGCCTTAGACGTATACATTCTATCTAAAGGAGGAGGATCTCTGATGAAGAGTCCAAAATTAACCATTGTGGGTCAACAAGTCATGATTATTTTGGGACTGTACACTTTGTATGTTGCAGTGGACACAGAAGCTTAAAGCCAGAAACAGTTTCATCTGTGATGTGGCCAACTCAGTGGTACAGGTAGTCCTTGATTTATGACCACAAGGGATCCCAAAATTGACGTTGCCAAGCGAGAAATTTGTTAAGTGAGTTTTGTCTCAGGTTACGACTTTTCTTACCACCTTTGTGAAGTGAATCAGCCACAGTTGTTAAATTAATGACTCCTGAATCTGGCTTCCCCATTGACTTTGCTGGTCAGAAGGTCACAAAATGTTCTGCTCCAGCTACGGATCCCAAAGAATGTAGCAGACACAAACTTTGAACAAAACTTCAAAACACAGTCTTTTGCAAATGCAGGCTGTTAATAAAACTTTCTTAACAACCTGCCAGAAATTCCACAGATAAGATAGAGTCTTACTAGAGTTGGCAGAAAGCCCAGAAGCCATATTTGCAGAGAAAATTCAAACTCAATGATCAGCGAACGAACGGACGAACACACATTGTTTCCTGCAGCCTTTTACAAGCTGTGTGCAAACTTAAATAGGCTAAGGGAGTGGCCAATTAGCCCCAAGCCTTACTCTCGAGGAGACCTCCTCCTGAGGAGCCATTCCTGCCTTTTGGTCTGCGTGCTCGTGCAGTGAGAAGAGGCTTCTCCACTTCATCCTCTTCACTTAAAGGAGCCTCTGGAGGTTCTGAAGGCCCTGGCTGAATCCCTGCCTCTGGCACCACATCTTCTTCAGCCTCCTTGCTGTCCAACTCAAGCGCTGGCTGTACAGGCTGCTAGCGCGACACCACACCAGCCTCTTCGTCATCGGGATCAGCAACAATCCGCGCAGGCTGCTGGCGGGCCACAACATAAAAAGAGATCACATGACTAGGGGTGAAATTCACTTACCTTCACTACCGGTTCGCAAATATGAGCACGCACCAGTGGTGGGTTGCCCCCGGTCCAGTCCGGTTTGCAAGAACCGGTAGTAAAACCAAAGGGAGGCTCCACCCACTGACCCGGATGTCATCATAGGTGATTTGTGTGATGCGAACTGGTAATAAAGGTAAGTAGAACCCATCCCTGGCTCTGATCTGTCCTCCCCTTCAGAGACCCACAAAAACACAGCCAGTCGAGGGTTAAGAAGCACTTGGCACACTCCACAGTTCTTATCTCAAACTTGGCAGCGATATGCACACCGTCTGCCAAGGACTTTAATAGTATACAGAAAGAAAAGCACCACAAATATCCAGCAAAGTCTCTGATCAGCTTCAGCTTGTAAACTCCAATGCCTAACCGATATAGTATAATTTGTTCATCACAGAGATCATTACCACCCCTCTGTCTGTTATATAGTCTCTCTGGGTGTGGTCCAGTGACTCATTGATCCTGTGACTCCAATCCAGTGACTCAGGTCTATTCCCTCATGCGTCTCCGCAGCTGCAGTAATCGTTTCTCTCGCCTTCTTTGGCGTGCGTCCAGGAATGACGTCTCTCCCTCACTCTCATCTGAGACACCTGTTTCCCCACTACTTGGCTCTCTTTCAGCTGGCACCTGAGATGGTGCCAGAGGGGGGGGGGGGCTGGGAGATCTGGCTGGCTCCTCTTCCTCCTGCTCGGAGCTTCCTTTCTCCAATGCAATAGGCTTAGAGGACGGGGCCACAACAGGCTCACATGCCTCCTCCACACATACACAGAGCCTTCTGCACATGCACAGAGGGTAAAAAACAGGATGTGATGACATCCGGGTGGGTAGGCGGAGCCTCTTGCCGCCGGTGCTACCTGTGCGAGCCACATAGAACTGGCTGAATTTCACCACTGCACATGACTCCGGAGCATGCATCCATCATAAATATGAGTCAGTTGCTAAGCATCTGGACGTGACCATGCGGATGTTGCAATGGTCGTAAGTGTGAAAAATGGTCATAAATCACTTTTTAGTGCTGTTGTGACTTTGAATGGTCACTAAATGAAGTGTTCTCTGTACCAATCTGAACAGTTATACTGAGTGTGATTTTCAGAAAAAAAGGAATTTGAACTGTTTCTTCTCGGATTGCAGAGAAATAGGAATTGGTTTTCTTTCTTTCTTTCTTTCTTTTTTTTTTGCATTATCATAAATCTCCCTAAATTAAGAAAATTAGAACCCCACGGATACAGTTTCTAAATTATTCTTTTCCCTGAGATTCTAGCTTTCTATTTTTTACCTCCAAGAAAGAGCCTTTATCCTCAATCAACATCCAACCCCTAAATAAATATTCTGTGTGATATTACTGAATGTGTAGATCAGCTCTTAGCTTGAAATAGTCAGAAAGTGTTAATTAGGTAGGAAAATTAGCTTCCATTTTAAGCTATTTTTCAACGTCAGTTTAACAACCGTCGGTATAAAGCCTGACAATGATAAAAAAAAAAAAAATCCTATATTTTTAAAGACATACCATTCCCGAAAAGCTTACGATTAGTTTATTTTTTTTAATAAGTCTTTGATTGGTTTTATTCTTGATTAATTCGGGAATATTGTCTTTTCAAGGACAAACAGTATAGAACCCATCAAATACTGCCCAGAGATTACACAAAGCGAAGAGAAGGCATAGAGACTTGTTAAGAATGGATCAGGATTTTACACGTTTTAAAATGAGTGAGATGATTGAAGTGTAAAAATAATCCTGAATTTATTATCACTGTAAGAGATGACAGGGGTGCAAAAACACCACGCATGGAACAGGACCTCATTTTAATGTGGAAAAAAAAAATGAAACCATGGACAAATTTTGTACAAACAGATGGTTGAACTCGCACCTGGCACTACCAGAGACATCTTTTCCTCTCCGCCCCCCCCCACCATGAATCATATGGATTCATTAATGAAAGCATCTGACTGCTAAAAAAACCCACACACACACCAAGAACAACCTTCTACCATTCTCAATTTATGGAGAGAAAAAAAAGTTGGAAACATATTGTACAATCAACAGCTGTTGATCGTACATACATACGTACGATCAAAATGCCATGCCTTTTTGAGATATGAACCCTGAAAACTGAATGAAGATAATCTACTGCGACATTCCAAGATCACAATGTAAGGATGAAAGTATTTTTAAGCCAACTTTAAAGAAGATAAGGCTTGCCATACTGGGCAGAAAAGGGTGGAGAACTTAATGGTTCTAAAAGGCCAATGTATTATTTCATGGAGTCATGGAAAATGCTGATGGAGAACATGGAATGGTTGAGAGTTGATACTCAGTTTTTTAAAGGAATCATAGTATTATCGAGGAGGAGGAGGAGGAGGAGGAGGAGGAGGAGGAGGAGGAGGAGGAGGAGGAGGAGGAGGAGGAGGAGGAGAAGGAGAAGGAGAAGGAGAAGGAGAAGGAGAAGGAGAAGGAGAAGGAGAAGGAGAAGAAGAAGAAGAAGAAGAAGAAGAAGAAGAAGAAGAAGAAGAAGAAGAAGAAGAAGAAGAAGAAGAAGAAGAAGAAGAAGAAGAAGAAGAAGAAGAAGAAGATGATTACTCTATTTCTTCCTCTGTATTTGAATGTCTATCTTTGAACACCTTCAATTCAGACTTGATTCCAGATGACTTTAAGGACTAGTCCCTGTCAACTTTTCTTCAACTTTGCCATCTCCTTCTTCCCTGGGGCTTAGAGAACAAGATTGGTTCTGTGCTTGGTAGGACTAGAACTCAGTTTCCTGGCTTCTAGTCCAGTGTCCTTAACAACCAATCCGCCTGTCTTAATCTTAAATCTTAAAATATGTACTAGACAAATGTGTTGGTACTACAATTTCAAGAATTGGTACTACAGTTCCAAGAATTTTACATTACATTACAGCCAGTTTTCTGTCCAGAAGATCCAAGACCATGTGGTCAATTGTCCATTAAAATAATCTGGAAGTGGCACCATACTCCTCTAAACTTACACTTCTTCATTTGTAACTTTCCTAGACAGAATTAGCAGGGTTGTAAACATATCCATATGTGTTATCATCTTTGTTGACAAGGCTCAGCAAATAATTCTTTGAATCAAACATTTTAACAGAAGCTGGGAAAATCACCTAAATTTCCCAATGAATCTTGCTGTCAGTTTACTGTCCAAATATGCTAAGATATATAAATTGATGCAACAGAATAAATTGATTCAGTTCCTCCTGATAGCTACTAAGTTTGTTATCATGAAACACTGCGAAACTAAAATGCATTTTTCTTTAGATCAGTGGCGTGTAAAAATAGGTTGCATTGAATAAAAGATGAGCGCAAGAACAAAGAGCTCTGTAAACCCCTACAATTAAGGAAGAATGTATTCGACTATGATCCCATTTTTCCCCCACCATATTAACAATGATTTTGCTAATAGATTGCTTTTGGATACTTTTTATAATAATTTTTTTATTAAAGAATACATTATGTAGACGAGACTAATATAAACTCTAAAAAAGAAAAAAAAGTAAAAGTGCCATGAAGGTAAAAAAAAGAGTTTATGACTGGGGAAAAAAAGAAAAGTGACTTGTCCCAGCAAGTATAAATAACTCCTAACAATTTTTTACTCTTTTTACAACTCCTAACTCATTTTTAAATACAATCAACATATCTTCATCTAAATATCTCACTTCATTCTTTATAAATAAATCTTTAAAGCCTTATTATCCATCCTAATGAGCAAAAGGTCCATTAAGGGTTACCAGAAATAACAATATATCTATTATAAACTTGACCTAATAAACACCTTGGAATTCCTTCCTTTTATGTTTATATCTCATTTATGTTTATAAACAAATCCATGAAAGCCCATCATTCAAATCTCATCATAAAAATTATCAGAGTTAACAACATAACGGTTTTAACAATAATGCAATAAACCTAAAATTCAACAATTGAACACTTTGCAATACAATCTATTAAAAAAAACCTTAACACATTATCACCCAGTCCTAATCTGGAAAAAAAAATCCATTACTGATTATCAGAGATAGTACCCTTTCTGTTTTGACCTTGGTCACATAAGACAACTTTATATTTCTTCCCATTGCTTCAAATAATTGTGGTCTTTAGTCACTTCAGATAATGTCCTAGAATTTTCCAGTTTATCTTTGTCTCTTCTCACAAAATTGCCTTTTGTAAATCTAACACAAAATACTCAACCAAGTCACTCTCCTGATCTATTTTCTGTATGTCCTTTTTAGATATAAAAACATCAATCAGTTTCATTTGTATATTCAGAATTTCATCTGTAGCCTGTCATTTTAAAATCCATATTCACATCAATTTCAGTCTTATCCAGTAAAAGTTACAATCAGGAACATAAATTAAATTCTGAGTCCATTGTTCATAAATATTACTCATTAGATCCATTGTTGAAATATTTTGCTTCATTCTGTATTAGTAAATGACATTTAAGTATTTTTTTCTTCATTGACTGTAAACTTTATTTCCTTCTGGTACCCTCTAGTGTCCAACCTTTAGAAACATTAATAGTTTCCAATGGGAAGGATTCTTATATTTAATTTCAAATTGTTATTAAATCTATCTGGACCCTTAGTCCATTTATAACTATAAAAAACAACACTCCGTTCATTCTTTTGTTACTAATTCTGAAAAAAAGCAACAACTTTTTTTTTTCAAATGCTTAACCTTATACTTAAAACTTTTTTTTTAAAGGATTGAAGGAAATTCACTCAGTGAATACCATAACATTTGCTGTTCTGGAGGTTCTCAATATTTAAGAAAATAAAAAATTAATTCCAACTTGATTTAGAAGTGAGGATCAGCCAAACTTTATGTCCATAAAGGCTACATTATGACTGTGAGATTATATTCTCAGCGATTTGACAAGAAGATTGCAAAAATGTTGATTCCTGCCTTCTGCTCAGCAGCTGTCTGGAGTACCTGCGAGCAATCCCACAATCTCTCCTTTCTCCAGAGAGATTCTGTGAATCCAGATCCTAAATCTGGGCAGGGCAACTTAATGTCATCCATTGTTCTTGAGGGACTCCTTCAGTTCACTGTGTCCTCACTGGAACTCTTAGATTGCCTTTAAATTCATAGACACATGAACCTGGTTGCCATAGTTGTTTTAAAAAGTTAATTCTCCATCACTGTGCCATGATAGGTGCAGTGATTATTATGCAGTATTGCAAATTAACTCTGCATTCCACAGCCAGGAGTTCGGTCCTGACCGGCTCAGTGTTGGCTCAGCCTTCCATCCTTCCCAGCAGTGGTGGTATTCAGCCGGTTATATTTGGTTCGGGCGAAGAGGTAGAAGCAGCTGTGCTCACATTTGCGAACCGGTAGCAAAGGTAAATGATTACCACCCATGCTTCCTGGGGTGGGTAAAATGAGGACCCAGATTTTTAGGGACAATATACTGACTCTATAAACTGCTTGGATAGGTCTGTAAAGCACTATGAAGTGGTATATAAGTCTAAGTGCTATTGTGACTATATTTATATTTCCTGCTTTGTTTATAGAGATAGAGAGACACAGAGACACAGAGACACACACAGAGAGAGAAAGACAGAGAGAGAGGGAGAGGGTGAGGGAGAAAGGAAGGAAGGAAGGAAGGAAGGAAGGAAGGAAGGAAGGAAAGAAAGAAAGAAAGAAAGAAAGAAAGAAAGAAAGAAAGAAAGAAAGAAAGAAAGAAAGAAAGAAAGAAAGAAAGAAAGCTAAAGAGATAGAGATTAACACATCTACACCCACACTCTCTTTCACATACTGGAAGACTTAAAAGTAAAATGGTTTCATGATGGATTCATTCCTGTGCAATTCAGTTAGTCCCATAAGTGTTAGCTGCCACTTTAGACATCTGATAGCTGAGAAAGAGGACACGGCAAGAGATAAGATCCCACATACTCAGCCGGGAAAGAATATTCAATATTTATCAGATGCTACCTCCTCGCTAAATATAGAACAGAAGGAGTGTTCATCAGGCACATTTGTTAGCATTCCATAGTGTGGCGGGAACAATGAGAATGCGAGCGTCACTGAGGGAGAAAAATATATGATTATTGCCTGCTATCTTTTTCATTGTGTTAACATGTCCTCTGAGGCATAATACGCTTTATAACAGCTTGCCACGGACTCGTCAGCGCACAAGCTGCCATTCCTTCAAAACATGTCGTAGAATGCAATATTGAAGAAAATGGGCTCCGCGCACTCCCCCATTGTTTTATAGAAAACAAGGCATTAAGCAATGGCAGTGCCAAGGGAGGCTGAGCTAACAGCACTGAAGTGAGTTACAGCACATTACCCAATGCAGATGACAGTGGGGAAGGGAGCACCCTCACTGCCTGTCAACCTCTTCCTTCTCGTTCTACTAATGGACAATCCTGAATAGGATTCGCACCAGGGGTGAAATCTACTTACCCTTCCCTACCTTCGGAAGTGCATATGCATGTGCCGATCCTCTGCGCATGCACAGAGAGTAAGAAACAGGTTACTTCCTGGTTAAAACCAGGAAGTAAGGATGACTGGGCAGGTGGGCGGAGCCTCAAGCTGCAATCGCTACCAGTTCTCTGAACCACCGGCCATCATCACCATCGGTTTGGCCGAACTAGTCTGAACCAGTAGCATTTCACTCGATTTGCACCTCCCACAGTGATTTGCTGGGACTCTCCGTATAAATGGGGCACTGTTTCCTCCCCTCAGTGTGACTGCGGGGTCCCACATCAAACTGTAGATCATAGAAATTTCCTGGCAGTTGGAACATTTTCTGCATGAGCATGCGTGCTAGCTAGCTGATCATCACGAGCACATGCATGCCAAAAAAACTGGAAAACTAGCTGGCCGGCATGCATGTGCACACCAGAAACTGGAAGTTCATTTTTGGGTGCACGCGTGCGCCCTGGGGAGCTTCTCTTCAGGGTTGTGGCCCAGACAAGAGTGCGCATACACATGCTCCCCTTTCAATACTCAGTGCCGAAAAGGTTCGCCATCACTGGCCTTGAATATTTGTGAAGACCACTCTAAACTACTTCACCTCATTGTTTGGTTAAAAATAGTCTGAATATCAATGTTCATCAATGCCAGAGGATCCAGCATCTGCTTTGGGTCAACCACCTGACGCTCAATTTGAGTTTAATGACAGTTGGAGCATTTAAAAGCAATGGGACAAAAGAATAAGCTACCAAACATTCGTCTCATCATAATTGTCACCTTCTTCCAAATTATAGTGCTATATTTTTATTTCTATTTACCTAGAAACGTGAGGGCTGTGCTTTGAAAAGTATCTTACAAAGGTTTTCACTAAAATGAACATCAATAAATTACACCACAATAATGCTTTTTGAAAAATTTGCATCAGAAGCTTTTACATAAACCTACATCCTCTGCTATTCTTTTTTTATGATGAATTTTCTCCTTCTTGCAAGTGATACCTATAGGGCGACTGTAATGCCTTCTCCTTCAGTATGATTCCAGCTGATTCCTTATCCACCAGGATAAAATCCATTTGGTTGTTCTACTGTTAAGCCTTTTAAATTTGGTATTATGTTCCATCTGAAGGGCCTGGTGGCTCAGCAGACTAAAAGCATTGTGATTAACACCAGCTGTCTGCAATTACTGTAAGTTCGAATCCCACCAGGCTCAAGGTTGCCTCAGCCTTCCATCCTTTCTAAGGTAGGTAAATTGAGGACCCAGTTTGTGGGGGCAATAAGCTGACTTTGTATAAATATACAAAAAGTATGAAGGCTATTGCTTAACGCATTGTAAGCTGCCCTGAGTCTCCAGAGAAGGGCGGCAAATAAATCTAATTAAATAAATAAAAAATAAAATAAATCCAGAGGTAGGTTTCAGCAGGTTCTGACCAGTTAGAAGCCTCAAACTACTCCGTCTACGTTCCGACCTAAGCTTAGTTCATAAGATTATTTACCAAAATGTCCTACCTGTAAATGAGTACTTTAATTTCAGCCGCAATAACACAAGGGCTATCAATAGATTCAAACTCAATGTAATTTGCTCTAATCTTGATTGTGACTTCTGCAATAGAGTAGTAAATGTCTGGAACACTCTACCTGATCCTGTTGTAGTCTCTCTAACCTCCATACCCTTTAACTTAAACTGTCTACCGTGGACCTTTCATGTTTCTTAAGAGGTCCCTAAGGGGGCATGCATAAGCGCACCAGCGTGCCTACTGTCCCTGTCCTACTATCCCCAATTATATGTACTCATTCTATGTATTTATGGCTATGTTTTGCTTATTTATA
The DNA here is from genome assembly GCA_038048745.1 of Coluber constrictor foxii. Taxonomy (NCBI): domain Eukaryota; kingdom Metazoa; phylum Chordata; class Lepidosauria; order Squamata; family Colubridae; genus Coluber; species Coluber constrictor. The sequence goes on along the minus strand of CM075967.1, from coordinate 4,164,276 downwards.
TCCTTTTATCTGTGCCAATTTTTTTCATATGTCCATATTCATGTCTATACTGTTACTTGTTTCCTTGGACTTGTTAACAAATAAATAAATAAATAAATAATAGTAATAATAGTAGTAATAATAGTAGTAGTGGTGGTGGTGGTAGTAGTAGTAGTAGTAGTAGTAGTTCTGGAGAACCGGTAGCAGAAATGTTGAGTAGTTTGGAGAACCACTAAATACCACCTCTGACTGGTCCCGCCCCCATCTATTCTCTGCCTCCCGAGTCCCAGCTGATTGGGAGGAAATGGAGATTTTGCAGTAACCTTTCCTGGAGTGGGGAGGGAATGGAGATTTTACAGTATCCTTCCCCCTGCCACATCCACCAAGCCATGTATACCAAGCCACACCATGTCCACCAAGCCACGTCTACAGAACTAAATATTTTGAATCCCACCACTGGTTCCATCCAAGTTGGAGTTGGTGTCAACTTCAAGTGAGCCCATAACATAGACTCTTTTCAAGACTGCCTGTCTCCAACTTGGTCCTTCAAGTCTTCTCTTGGTGCTGTCACTGAGTCCATCTACCTTGCTATGGGTCATTCTCTTCTTCTCTTTCTTTCCATCTTTCCCAACATTAAAGATGTCTCCAATCTTCATATAATGCAGGGGTGTCAAACTCAAGGCCCGGGGGCCAGAACTGGCCCATGAAGTGCTTAGATCTGGCCCGTGGAGCCACCCTTGAAACAACGAAGGACCGGCCCACAGTGCCTCTGCCAGCAAAAATGGAGCTCACAAGGGTTGCAGGAGGCCATCCCAAGCTCCATTTTCACTGGCAGAGAGTTGCAGGAGGCCGTCCCAGCCAAAAACGGAGCTCGGGAGCCCGTTTTCACTGGCAAAGTGCCCGCACCACCATAGGTGCCCCTGACATGAGTGACATTGAGCTGGCCACACTCACCCTGGCCACGGCCATTCTACCCGCCCCCCCGCCCAAGATCAAACACAACCTTGATGTGGCCCTGAATGAAATTGAGTTTGACACCCCAGATATAATGTGTGTTAGGATATGATTTGGGCCTAACAGTTGTCCAGGCAATATATGTGTTCTGTGACTTTAAGTTTTAATGCTGCATCATGCTGTAATGCTGAGTCATGCTATAATTAATTGTAATTTAACAATGTATTTAAGAAAGGTACTGTAAGGTATTCAGTGGATGATAAGCTGCTATCATCATGTGCATGTGTGGGTGGATCTGCTACCATCCGGGGTTTGTGAACCAACTACTGTTTGTTTGGTAAGAGTTTGTTTGGAGTTAACTGGTAAAGACTTGGACTGTTTAGAAGACTACGAGATTGTTTATTTCCCATTATAAAGAAAACTTTTGATAACACCAGTTTGTATGTATCTCTATCTCATTGCTCTCAGCAACGTTTCTCTGTGCACTTTACTCTGCTAGTTGTTACACAACAACAATATCCTTAACAATGTGTCCAAACTAGAGTCTTTTGTGACTCAAATGAGAACTCTGGGTTAATTTGTTTGATGATCCATTGGTTGGGGTTTTTTGACGATCCATGTTATTTTCATGGAAAATGGAAGATAACAACAACATGTTCTCATCCTAAACAGACTTTAGATTTACAGCTAAAATAAACCAACCCCTTCCTATAGGAGTTGAGGAATATGATTAATATTTTAGCCTTTTCCCCCTCACTTTTATTCATAGACTTGTTTCCATTTATGGTGCCTCTATTAAAACTGAATGAAATACAGATGAAAAAGCCCAGAAAGCAAGTAAGCAACATATTTTCTTGGTTAACATTTTCATTTCCACACCAAACATTTTTTTTTCTTTTTAGCGAATTCCATCAACTTGGGGTAATATTAATCAAGGATAAGCTAACAGAGGGCGCCTGTTGAGTTTAAAATAAATAAACAATTGCAGTGCATTTACATTGTAATTTCTTGTTTGTTCAAAAGCCACATAGAGAAATTGGATTTGAAAGTGACGCCAAGCAAATTCAATAACAATAAAGTCTTGATTTATCTTCTTTTTTTCCCCTTGCAGTTTTTAACCTAATTCACCTGACATTTTAATTAATACTTTTTTCATGCTAAAAACCTGGCAAGCACACACCGGTTCTGCACCATATTTTCCTTTTTTTTTTTTTTTCCTGTGAATGCTTGGGTTTATTTTATAACAAATAAATAATTCCGGCGATAATGCTCTCAATAAGGCGGACGATAAAATTCAAGCAAGGGGAACAAAACCTCTTGTTTGCCCTTCCTCTTATTCAAACTCTAGAAATAAAAGTGGAAAGTTTTGCATTTTCGGTCATTCGGAGAACACTGGAGACTGTAGGATGTTTCTCTTCAATTACTGCTGCCCGCATTCCCTTGTCCCTCTTCTCTAAGTTTAGAACTTCTCAACTCACATAATACAGAAAAGATTACCTGCATTGCTGGTGGACCACAACAAAACCACTTGAAGGCAGGACAAGAAGCAATAGGTGGAAACTAATCAAGGAGAGAAGCAACTTAGAATTAAGGAGAAATTTCCTGACAGTGAGAACAATTAATCAGTGGAACAGCTTGCCTCAAGAATACTGGAGGTTCTGAAGAAGAGATTGGACAACCATTTGTCTGAAAAGGTTTAGGGTTTCCTGCCTGAGCAGGGGGTTGGACTAGAAGACCTCCAAGGTCCCTTCCAACTCTCTTATTCTATATTCTGCATCCTCGTGGCATTTTGAGTCACTCTTGCTCTGATAGACAGTTCTTTTTTCAACGATTACCTATTTCTTTGGCCCGAATGGCAGCTCTTAGTCATTACAGCCCAATTATTTACCAATGGCGTATCTGAATCCCAGGAAAGCTATCAAGGCTGAGTCATTCTTCCATCACAAGTTCCCTCCTGAAGGGGAGGAGGGTTGTTTTGCAGAATCGTGAAGTGGCGGTAGCTCACAGAGATAATGCAATGGGCTAAATTTAGCAGAGATTGCTATCTAGGTCCCAAGGAGCAGAGGGCTTTAAAAAAGCATGGCAGAGCACAGTTCCCTGCCCTTGGCTTCCCACTGTCAGGATGCTGTTGGGAGTGTGAATTTGGAGAGCAAAACTTTCAGCGTCACATTTGTGTTTGTGTAGCTGATAAAGCCGGATAAGAGAGAGAGGGAGGCATAAACACGGGGTGATCAGATTAGCAAGAGACGGGAGAGAGGGATGAATGAACAAATAGGTCTTTCTCTACTTTCTTT